>CM056588.1:66166230-66472010 GCA_029721435.1 Gymnothorax reevesii | reverse complement strand
CCCTAACCCTAACCCTAACCCTAACCCTAACCCTAACCCTAACCCTAACCCTAACCCTAACCCTAACCCTAACCCTAACCCTAACCTAACCCTAACCCTAACCCTAACCCTAACCCTAACCCTAACCCTAACCCTAACCCTAACCCTAACCCTAACCCTAACCCTAACCCTAACCCTAACCCTAACCCTAACCCTAACCCTAACCCTAACCCTAACCCTAACCCTAACCCTAACCCTAACCCTAACCCTAACCCTAACCCTAACCCTAACCCTAACCCTAACCCTAACCCTAACCCTAACCCTAACCCTAACCCTAACCCTAACCCTAACCCTAACCCTAACCCTAACCCTAACCCTAACCCTAACCCTAACCCTAACCCTAACCCTAACCTAACCCTAACCCTAACCCTAACCCTAACCCTAACCCTAACCCTAACCCTAACCCTAACCCTAACCCTAACCCTAACCCTAACCCTAACCCTAACCCTAACCCTAACCCTAACCCTAACCCTAACCCTTACCCTAACCCTAACCCTAACCCTAACCCTAAACCTTACCCTAACCCCAACCCTAACCCTAACCCTAACCCTAACCCTAACCCTACCCTAACCCTAACCCTAACCCTAACCCTAACCCTAACCCTAACCCTAACCCTAACCCTAACCCTAACCCTAACCCTAACCCTAACCCTAACCCCTAACCCTAACCCTAACCCTAACCCTAACCCTAACCCTAACCCTAACCCTAACCCTAACCCTAACCCTAACCCTAACCCAAAACATGCCTAAACCTAACCTTAACCCCAAAATATGCCTAAACTTAACTCTAATACCTAACTCTTTACTAAACCCAACCCCTAACCTGAACCTAATCCCAACCCCATGTCTAAACTTAATCCTAACCCCAAAACATATCTAAACCTAACTTTAACCCCAAAACATGACTAAAATTAACCTTAAAACCAAAAACCCAACCCCTAACCCTAATCTTAATCTAACAGCTTAAAATTTACCTAACACTAACCCCAGACCTAACCTTAAACCTAAAATTGACCTAAAAACTTAATCTAACCCCTATCACCTAAACCTTACTTTTTACCCTACCTTAGACTTAACCTTAACCCCATATCTAAACCCAATTGACTTCAACCCTTAAATTTCAACCTCTTAATCTAATAATACCTCCAAGACCTAACCCTAACCTTAACCCCAACTTTTACCTTAAAAACATAACTCCTCCCATTTACACCCATCTAATCCACCCCTACCTCACCAAATAATTTTTAAAAAAAGACTCTCCATAAACCCCTAACTCCTAACAAAACCAATCATTAAAACCCTAACCTTCCCCCTTTAAAATAAGAGTAAAAACAATTTCACACCACAAAAAAACTCTCTTAAACAGCCCTGAACACTAATCGTAAAAAAAACCCCTAAGATAACCACAAATACCAATTCCCTCACTCCCTTAGACACTAAAAATACCTTTTAATTAATCTCCAAAAGCTTTATTAAGTCTCTAATCAATTAAAAAACTTTCTACTCCATAGGCGCTAAAACCAAAAAACAAAGACCAATGCACTCTCCAACAAAATGCTAAAAAACACATTTCTCCTTGAAATAAAGAGCCACAAAAAGTTTCTGTAAAAAATAACAATCCTTACCCCTCAAAAAATAATTTTTATTCACTTCCGCATTAAAATTAAATATTACCGTTCCAATAAAGCATTATGGTCTTAAAAATATTAATATACCGTTATTACACACTAATTAATGTACTATTAAGCTCTGAAACACCATTAAACTATAATATCCTTAGGTACAAGTATATTAACAACACCATTTCGCAGAAATAAAATATTTCATTTTTGTAACCATAGATTAAAACGCAATTCGCAATTAGGTACCGGTTAACCGAAAAAACTATTAAATTAAGGCGAAGGCACTCGCGTTCTGTCGCAGGTGAGTCCCTTTTGACATTAAATTGTCTCTCGGGCCCTCCGCCATGGTATAAAACTAAAAGACGACTTCCTGGGGTCGTGCGGTGTATGGGACACAGGACTTCGTCATAGGACTTAGAGCATTTCCTGGGGTCGTGCGGTGTATGGGACACAGGATTCTGCTATGGTAATCCCACTCTGGGACCCCACAGAAGTGAGTTATGGGGAAGGCGACGTCTCAGCGCCGCCAACCCCTACTCCTTCTTACGGGAGGATTCCGGCGGGCTACGCTATGGCGGGGCTTGTCCGTTTTCCTCCCAAAGGGGTCCCGGACGGGATGAGGTGGTGCTGTGATGTCGGACCACATCTTCAGCCCTGATTGACCAATAGTCGTGGTAACCTTGCGGTGTTAACAAGCGGCTGGTCGGTCAGGGGGTAAGTATGCGGCCCCCCTGGGTTCCCTTGGAACAGCACGCAGGGTGTGGTGGTCCAGGGCGTCAGGACCTTCATCGCGGCCCAGTTTTCTATGGAGATCAGCTCCACTCATGCAACGGCACATCTGCACTACATACGATTCTTTGTTATTTTACCTCACTAGGAGGTCTAAAAACCTTCCTGATGTGACCCCCTTCTTTTATTTTTTCTACCTTTTATTTGGAGCGAATTGACCTTTCCAATATCCACGACTAAGAAGACTCCTGGAACATCTTTCATCCCGGAATTCCAACTACCAAACCAACTTCACTTGTAAATTCCAATCTGAAAACCCAATTTAAACTCTTCCAGAAAACTAATTTCCCATAATCCGGATACCCCAAATTCACTCCAGAACCATGGATAACTTACAAAACTTAATTTGACCTTTTTTCAAAAACCTATCAATTTCTATTTAACGATTATTCCAGAATGGACCAATTGAACTTTCCCCAACATTTACAAACCCTTAGACTCCAATCCAGATCCCTCCGCTAATTGTTTTCAACTTTAAAAACCTTTCCGCTAATTAAACCCGCCAAACACAACTTTTATCTTACCGACCGCTTAAAAACAGCTACCTTCACCAAATTTCTCACGGGTCTCCTTTGGACTCCCGGGAATAAATACACATTGCCTCCGCTAATTCAAACCCTCAACAAAAACCTTTCCGCTAATTCAGACTGAACCAAAGCAACAACTTTGCACAATTCTTATCAAATAATCCAAAACCAAGGATTAAAAACAACACTAATGGATCTATACATCTCCATTTCCCCTAAAAAAAGCAAACTTTCTCATATGTGAGCAATTGCCAAGATTGGATATGAGGCTCTTGCGAACATCATGAGATATCTGCTCAGCGCACCCTTGGCATTTAATCTGCTCATATGTACGCGAGCGTCAAGATTGGATATGAGACGCCCGCGAACATTATGAGGCCTAACTTAAAATACTTTACCTCGCGCTTAGAAAAAACTAACAAATACTTAAACCCCATTAACGGAACTTTCACCGCCAAAATATTAAAAAAAACCATTTAAGAGACTCTCCCCCTCTCTCTCGTACGGCGAAAAAAGTATCAAACGGTTGAAAAACCCTTTGAAAAACTCTAACAGTTACTCACCTTAAAAATACCTTAAAACTCACCGACAGACCTCCATGCGTCACTTTAAAAGAACCTTATTAGAACTTACTTTCTAGCCATTTAAAAAGAAATAAACCTTAAAAACTTTAAACTCCATTTGGCTATGGGACACACCCCGAGATTGATCACCTCGGTGGGGCCGTCCTTGGGTGAGGGTGTCTAGTGGTAATGGCCGAAACACCCTATGACCCTAAGGTACACTACTGACGATGTGTCCTGAAATTCATCCTAAAACCTTATTAGCCCCATTTCTTAATATAGCTAGCAACACACCCTGGCTCCCCTAGAGGGAGCCAAGGGCCATCGAACACCACTTTCGGTGTCACTAAGAGTTATCGACTTTTCCGAAACTCTTAGCTCCTCTCCCTCTTGCTCTATCTACCCCCCTTCTCTAGGACCGGACAACTGCGTGGTAACTCGTACTAACGTGCGTCGGCCAGTGCATTTCCGCGTACTTCACTTCAAACCGGCAATGCTCCTGCGGGAGCTTGTTGGGGAGTACGTGAGTATATTGAGAGTCTAACCTAGCCCGTGCCTCGGAACCGACTTGTTACCTTAAAGCCAACGTCCAACTATGGTCATTCTCCGCCTCTCTCTCTCCCTGTCACCCCCTCACCTTTCCCCCTCTCAAGAGTAGTTCACGATTTTAGGAGAGACATCTTCTACAATCAAGTTAACTTTTTTCTTTCATTTATCCTCAGACCCAAATACCAGGATGCGGCATCTTAACAACCCCCAACGACTCACCAGAACTCTTCACAAAACTTCTTAAAGCACATCACCACCCTTGACATGCCAGAAGCTGGAACCAGAAGAAAAAATACCCCCAATCCCTCTTTAAAATATAGAAAGGACTTTGCACGATCACACAACCTACCTTAACGCTATATATCGTACCCAGACCCTTATAGAAGGAAACGCATTTAATTCACTACATACAAATTCAAAAGTATTAGAAGGAACCTACCAAAACATAATTGAAGAACTCCGGGACACAGAACTAGCCCCCCTGACAGATGACATCCAATGAGCATGGGAGATACCTTCTGAACTTAAGACGGAATCTTTATAATCACCCGAAGACCATTACCAATCCCTCCATCGCCCGACCGAGGAAGACAGACACCCCCGAAAAAAGCCCACCCAAAAAGATACGGAACAATAGGACAAAATCACCAGAAGACCCTCCCAATCCGGAACCGACCCCCCAGACCGAAGTCAGACCCCCATCCCCCGGGAATTCCAAAAGACCACAAGAGGAACTCCCGGAACTTAACCTGAGATGAAAATCCCTTAACCGACCACCCCGAATTCAAACTATCCTGAACTCAAGTCTGCAACCGGAACCTCTTCGGACCAGATGACACACTAACAAAACCAAACCCCCATCCAACACCCCAACACCCGTAACTCCGATTAAACACAGAACAACCTTTTTCTTCCTTTTTTTCCCTTCCCCCCCCCCCCCCCTTTTTTTTCCCCCCCTCCCCTCCTTTTTTTTCCCCCCTCCCCCCTCCACCTCCCCCCACCATGGGCAGAAATGATGAATACCCACACAAAACCCCCTACTAATTGAACAACCCATCAATCAAGGACACCATCTGAAGAAGCTACAATCGCACAGACTAGCATTACGATCAACAAAGGACTACCATGGAAAGAAGAAGGGAGGAAAACCATTGGATCCAAACTCTGGAAATGGCCCGACAGCCTCAATAAATAGCCTTAAAACCACGCCTATCTTTTTTCTATCTGTGTCAAATAAGTTCCCACTAAAATAAAGTTTTTTATTCCCCTAAAAAAAGAGGGAAAATTCGAGAACCGATGATGAGTGGCTACCGGAAAAACCTTTAGATTCACTCTATCGGATACCGGCAGAGCCACCTGAGAATTTCGACATCCCTTCTTGGTAAAATTAATTCCCTTTAAATTAACTCTTAAAATAACTACTCACAACCAACTTCTTGATAAGAACCCAACCCCATACCTAACCCTAACCCTAACCCCTAAAAATAATGCCTAAACCTAACCTTAACCCCAAAAACATGCCTAAACCTAACCTTAAATACCTAACTCTATACCTAAACCCAACCCCTAACCTTAACCTAACCCCAACCCCATACCTAAACTTAACCCTAACCCCAAAACATGCCTAAACTTAACCCTAACCCCAAAACATGCCTAAACTTAACCCTAACCCCAAAACATGCCTAAACCTAACCTTAACCCCAAAATATGCCTAAACTTAACTCTAATACCCAACTCTTTACTAAACCCAACCCCTAACCTGAACCTAATCCCAACCCCATGTCTAAACTTAATCCTAACCCCAAAACATATCTAAACCTAACTTTAACCCCAAAACATGACTAAAATTAACCTTAAAACCCAAAAACCCAACCCCTAACCCTAATCTTAATCTAACAGCTTAAAATTTACCTAACACTAACCCCAGACCTAACCTTAAACCTAAAATTGACCTAAAAACTTAATCTAACTCCTATCACCTAAACCTTACTTTTTACCCTACCTTAGACTTAACCTTAACCCCATATCTAAACCCAATTGACTTCAACCCTTAAATTTCAACCTCTTAATCTAATAATACCTCCAAGACCTAACCCTAACCTTAACCCCAACTTTTACCTTAAAAACATAACTCCTCCCATTTACACCCATCTAATCCACCCCTACCTCACCAAATAATTTTTAAAAAAAGACTCTCCATAAACCCCTAACTCCTAACAAAACCAATCATTAAAACCCTAACCTTCCCCCTTTAAAATAAGAGTAAAAACAATTTCACACCACAAAAAAACTCTCTTAAACAGCCCTGAACACTAATCGTAAAAAAAACCCCTAAGATAACCACAAATACCAATTCCCTCACTCCCTTAGACACTAAAAATACCTTTTAATTAATCTCCAAAAGCTTTATTAAGTCTCTAATCAATTAAAAAACTTTCTACTCCATAGGCGCTAAAACCAAAAAACAAAGACCAATGCACTCTCCAACAAAATGCTAAAAAACACATTTCTCCTTGAAATAAAGAGCCACAAAAAGTTTCTGTAAAAAATAACAATCCTTACCCCTCAAAAAATAATTTTTATTCACTTCCGCATTAAAATTAAATATTACCGTTCCAATAAAGCATTATGGTCTTAAAAATATTAATATACCGTTATTACACACTAATTAATGTACTATTAAGCTCTGAAACACCATTAAACTATAATATCCTTAGGTACAAGTATATTAACAACACCATTTCGCAGAAATAAAATATTTCATTTTTGTAACCATAGATTAAAACGCAATTCGCAATTAGGTACCGGTTAACCGAAAAAACTATTAAATTAAGGCGAAGGCACTCGCGTTCTGTCGCAGGTGAGTCCCTTTTGACATTAAATTGTCTCTCGGGCCCTCCGCCATGGTATAAAACTAAAAGACGACTTCCTGGGGTCGTGCGGTGTATGGGACACAGGACTTCGTCATAGGACTTAGAGCATTTCCTGGGGTCGTGCGGTGTATGGGACACAGGATTCTGCTATGGTAATCCCACTCTGGGACCCCACAGAAGTGAGTTATGGGGAAGGCGACGTCTCAGCGCCGCCAACCCCTACTCCTTCTTACGGGAGGATTCCGGCGGGCTACGCTATGGCGGGGCTTGTCCGTTTTCCTCCCAAAGGGGTCCCGGACGGGATGAGGTGGTGCTGTGATGTCGGACCACATCTTCAGCCCTGATTGACCAATAGTCGTGGTAACCTTGCGGTGTTAACAAGCGGCTGGTCGGTCAGGGGGTAAGTATGCGGCCCCCCTGGGTTCCCTTGGAACAGCACGCAGGGTGTGGTGGTCCAGGGCGTCAGGACCTTCATCGCGGCCCAGTTTTCTATGGAGATCAGCTCCACTCATGCAACGGCACATCTGCACTACATACGATTCTTTGTTATTTTACCTCACTAGGAGGTCTAAAAACCTTCCTGATGTGACCCCCTTCTTTTATTTTTTCTACCTTTTATTTGGAGCGAATTGACCTTTCCAATATCCACGACTAAGAAGACTCCTGGAACATCTTTCATCCCGGAATTCCAACTACCAAACCAACTTCACTTGTAAATTCCAATCTGAAAACCCAATTTAAACTCTTCCAGAAAACTAATTTCCCATAATCCGGATACCCCAAATTCACTCCAGAACCATGGATAACTTACAAAACTTAATTTGACCTTTTTTCAAAAACCTATCAATTTCTATTTAACGATTATTCCAGAATGGACCAATTGAACTTTCCCCAACATTTACAAACCCTTAGACTCCAATCCAGATCCCTCCGCTAATTGTTTTCAACTTTAAAAACCTTTCCGCTAATTAAACCCGCCAAACACAACTTTTATCTTACCGACCGCTTAAAAACAGCTACCTTCACCAAATTTCTCACGGGTCTCCTTTGGACTCCCGGGAATAAATACACATTGCCTCCGCTAATTCAAACCCTCAACAAAAACCTTTCCGCTAATTCAGACTGAACCAAAGCAACAACTTTGCACAATTCTTATCAAATAATCCAAAACCAAGGATTAAAAACAACACTAATGGATCTATACATCTCCATTTCCCCTAAAAAAAGCAAACTTTCTCATATGTGAGCAATTGCCAAGATTGGATATGAGGCTCTTGCGAACATCATGAGATATCTGCTCAGCGCACCCTTGGCATTTAATCTGCTCATATGTACGCGAGCGTCAAGATTGGATATGAGACGCCCGCGAACATTATGAGGCCTAACTTAAAATACTTTACCTCGCGCTTAGAAAAAACTAACAAATACTTAAACCCCATTAACGGAACTTTCACCGCCAAAATATTAAAAAAAACCATTTAAGAGACTCTCCCCCTCTCTCTCGTACGGCGAAAAAAGTATCAAACGGTTGAAAAACCCTTTGAAAAACTCTAACAGTTACTCACCTTAAAAATACCTTAAAACTCACCGACAGACCTCCATGCGTCACTTTAAAAGAACCTTATTAGAACTTACTTTCTAGCCATTTAAAAAGAAATAAACCTTAAAAACTTTAAACTCCATTTGGCTATGGGACACACCCCGAGATTGATCACCTCGGTGGGGCCGTCCTTGGGTGAGGGTGTCTAGTGGTAATGGCCGAAACACCCTATGACCCTAAGGTACACTACTGACGATGTGTCCTGAAATTCATCCTAAAACCTTATTAGCCCCATTTCTTAATATAGCTAGCAACACACCCTGGCTCCCCTAGAGGGAGCCAAGGGCCATCGAACACCACTTTCGGTGTCACTAAGAGTTATCGACTTTTCCGAAACTCTTAGCTCCTCTCCCTCTTGCTCTATCTACCCCCCTTCTCTAGGACCGGACAACTGCGTGGTAACTCGTACTAACGTGCGTCGGCCAGTGCATTTCCGCGTACTTCACTTCAAACCGGCAATGCTCCTGCGGGAGCTTGTTGGGGAGTACGTGAGTATATTGAGAGTCTAACCTAGCCCGTGCCTCGGAACCGACTTGTTACCTTAAAGCCAACGTCCAACTATGGTCATTCTCCGCCTCTCTCTCTCCCTGTCACCCCCTCACCTTTCCCCCTCTCAAGAGTAGTTCACGATTTTAGGAGAGACATCTTCTACAATCAAGTTAACTTTTTTCTTTCATTTATCCTCAGACCCAAATACCAGGATGCGGCATCTTAACAACCCCCAACGACTCACCAGAACTCTTCACAAAACTTCTTAAAGCACATCACCACCCTTGACATGCCAGAAGCTGGAACCAGAAGAAAAAATACCCCCAATCCCTCTTTAAAATATAGAAAGGACTTTGCACGATCACACAACCTACCTTAACGCTATATATCGTACCCAGACCCTTATAGAAGGAAACGCATTTAATTCACTACATACAAATTCAAAAGTATTAGAAGGAACCTACCAAAACATAATTGAAGAACTCCGGGACACAGAACTAGCCCCCCTGACAGATGACATCCAATGAGCATGGGAGATACCTTCTGAACTTAAGACGGAATCTTTATAATCACCCGAAGACCATTACCAATCCCTCCATCGCCCGACCGAGGAAGACAGACACCCCCGAAAAAAGCCCACCCAAAAAGATACGGAACAATAGGACAAAATCACCAGAAGACCCTCCCAATCCGGAACCGACCCCCCAGACCGAAGTCAGACCCCCATCCCCCGGGAATTCCAAAAGACCACAAGAGGAACTCCCGGAACTTAACCTGAGATGAAAATCCCTTAACCGACCACCCCGAATTCAAACTATCCTGAACTCAAGTCTGCAACCGGAACCTCTTCGGACCAGATGACACACTAACAAAACCAAACCCCCATCCAACACCCCAACACCCGTAACTCCGATTAAACACAGAACAACCTTTTTCTTCCTTTTTTTCCCTTCCCCCCCCCCCCCCCTTTTTTTTCCCCCCCTCCCCTCCTTTTTTTTCCCCCCTCCCCCCTCCACCTCCCCCCACCATGGGCAGAAATGATGAATACCCACACAAAACCCCCTACTAATTGAACAACCCATCAATCAAGGACACCATCTGAAGAAGCTACAATCGCACAGACTAGCATTACGATCAACAAAGGACTACCATGGAAAGAAGAAGGGAGGAAAACCATTGGATCCAAACTCTGGAAATGGCCCGACAGCCTCAATAAATAGCCTTAAAACCACGCCTATCTTTTTTCTATCTGTGTCAAATAAGTTCCCACTAAAATAAAGTTTTTTATTCCCCTAAAAAAAGAGGGAAAATTCGAGAACCGATGATGAGTGGCTACCGGAAAAACCTTTAGATTCACTCTATCGGATACCGGCAGAGCCACCTGAGAATTTCGACATCCCTTCTTGGTAAAATTAATTCCCTTTAAATTAACTCTTAAAATAACTACTCACAACCAACTTCTTGATAAGAACCCAACCCCATACCTAACCTTAACCCTAACCCCTAAAAATAATGCGTAAACATAACCTTAACCCCAAAAACATGCCTAAACCTAACCTTAAATACCTAACTCTATACCTAAACCCAACCCCTAACCTTAACCTAACCCCAACCCCATACCTAAACTTAACCCTAACCCCAAAACATGCCTAAACTTAACCCTAACCCCAAAACATGCCTAAACTTAACCCTAACCCCAAAACATGCCTAAACCTAACCTTAACCCCAAAATATGCCTAAACTTAACTCTAATACCCAACTCTTTACTAAACCCAACCCCTAACCTGAACCTAATCCCAACCCCATGTCTAAACTTAATCCTAACCCCAAAACATATCTAAACCTAACTTTAACCCCAAAACATGACTAAAATTAACCTTAAAAACCAAAAACCCAACCCCTAACCCTAATCTTAATCTAACAGCTTAAAATTTACCTCACACTAACCCCAGACCTAACCTTCAACCTAAAATTGACCTAAAAACTTAATCTAACCCCTATCACCTAAACCTTACTTTTTACCCTACCTTAGACTTAACCTTAACCCCATATCTAAACCCAATTGACTTCACCCCTTAAATTTCAACCTCTTAATCTAATAATACCTCCAAGACCTAACCCTAACCTTAACCCCAACTTTTACCTTAAAAACATAACTCCTCCCATTTACACCCATCTAATCCACCCCTACCTCACCAAATAATTTTTAAAAAAAGACTCTCCATAAACCCCTAACTCCTAACAAAACCAATCATTAAAACCCTAACCTTCCCCCTTTAAAATAAGAGTAAAAACAATTTCACACCACAAAAAAACTCTCTTAAACAGCCCTGAACACTAATCGTAAAAAAAACCCCTAAGATAACCACAAATACCAATTCCCTCACTCCCTTAGACACTAAAAATACCTTTTAATTAATCTCCAAAAGCTTTATTAAGTCTCTAATCAATTAAAAAACTTTCTACTCCATAGGCGCTAAAACCAAAAAACAAAGACCAATGCACTCTCCAACAAAATGCTAAAAAACACATTTCTCCTTGAAATAAAGAGCCACAAAAAGTTTCTGTAAAAAATAACAATCCTTACCCCTCAAAAAATAATTTTTATTCACTTCCGCATTAAAATTAAATATTACCGTTCCAATAAAGCATTATGGTCTTAAAAATATTAATATACCGTTATTACACACTAATTAATGTACTATTAAGCTCTGAAACACCATTAAACTATAATATCCTTAGGTACAAGTATATTAACAACACCATTTCGCAGAAATAAAATATTTCATTTTTGTAACCATAGATTAAAACGCAATTCGCAATTAGGTACCGGTTAACCGAAAAAACTATTAAATTAAGGCGAAGGCACTCGCGTTCTGTCGCAGGTGAGTCCCTTTTGACATTAAATTGTCTCTCGGGCCCTCCGCCATGGTATAAAACTAAAAGACGACTTCCTGGGGTCGTGCGGTGTATGGGACACAGGACTTCGTCATAGGACTTAGAGCATTTCCTGGGGTCGTGCGGTGTATGGGACACAGGATTCTGCTATGGTAATCCCACTCTGGGACCCCACAGAAGTGAGTTATGGGGAAGGCGACGTCTCAGCGCCGCCAACCCCTACTCCTTCTTACGGGAGGATTCCGGCGGGCTACGCTATGGCGGGGCTTGTCCGTTTTCCTCCCAAAGGGGTCCCGGACGGGATGAGGTGGTGCTGTGATGTCGGACCACATCTTCAGCCCTGATTGACCAATAGTCGTGGTAACCTTGCGGTGTTAACAAGCGGCTGGTCGGTCAGGGGGTAAGTATGCGGCCCCCCTGGGTTCCCTTGGAACAGCACGCAGGGTGTGGTGGTCCAGGGCGTCAGGACCTTCATCGCGGCCCAGTTTTCTATGGAGATCAGCTCCACTCATGCAACGGCACATCTGCACTACATACGATTCTTTGTTATTTTACCTCACTAGGAGGTCTAAAAACCTTCCTGATGTGACCCCCTTCTTTTATTTTTTCTACCTTTTATTTGGAGCGAATTGACCTTTCCAATATCCACGACTAAGAAGACTCCTGGAACATCTTTCATCCCGGAATTCCAACTACCAAACCAACTTCACTTGTAAATTCCAATCTGAAAACCCAATTTAAACTCTTCCAGAAAACTAATTTCCCATAATCCGGATACCCCAAATTCACTCCAGAACCATGGATAACTTACAAAACTTAATTTGACCTTTTTTCAAAAACCTATCAATTTCTATTTAACGATTATTCCAGAATGGACCAATTGAACTTTCCCCAACATTTACAAACCCTTAGACTCCAATCCAGATCCCTCCGCTAATTGTTTTCAACTTTAAA
This sequence comes from Gymnothorax reevesii, assembly GCA_029721435.1. NCBI lineage: Eukaryota > Metazoa > Chordata > Actinopteri > Anguilliformes > Muraenidae > Gymnothorax > Gymnothorax reevesii. The sequence continues at coordinate 66,459,108 of CM056588.1, read as the reverse complement.
AACCTTTCCGCTAATTAAACCCGCCAAACACAACTTTTATCTTACCGACCGCTTAAAAACAGCTACCTTCACCAAATTTCTCACGGGTCTCCTTTGGACTCCCGGGAATAAATACACATTGCCTCCGCTAATTCAAACCCTCAACAAAAACCTTTCCGCTAATTCAGACTGAACCAAAGCAACAACTTTGCACAATTCTTATCAAATAATCCAAAACCAAGGATTAAAAACAACACTAATGGATCTATACATCTCCATTTCCCCTAAAAAAAGCAAACTTTCTCATATGTGAGCAATTGCCAAGATTGGATATGAGGCTCTTGCGAACATCATGAGATATCTGCTCAGCGCACCCTTGGCATTTAATCTGCTCATATGTACGCGAGCGTCAAGATTGGATATGAGACGCCCGCGAACATTATGAGGCCTAACTTAAAATACTTTACCTCGCGCTTAGAAAAAACTAACAAATACTTAAACCCCATTAACGGAACTTTCACCGCCAAAATATTAAAAAAAACCATTTAAGAGACTCTCCCCCTCTCTCTCGTACGGCGAAAAAAGTATCAAACGGTTGAAAAACCCTTTGAAAAACTCTAACAGTTACTCACCTTAAAAATACCTTAAAACTCACCGACAGACCTCCATGCGTCACTTTAAAAGAACCTTATTAGAACTTACTTTCTAGCCATTTAAAAAGAAATAAACCTTAAAAACTTTAAACTCCATTTGGCTATGGGACACACCCCGAGATTGATCACCTCGGTGGGGCCGTCCTTGGGTGAGGGTGTCTAGTGGTAATGGCCGAAACACCCTATGACCCTAAGGTACACTACTGACGATGTGTCCTGAAATTCATCCTAAAACCTTATTAGCCCCATTTCTTAATATAGCTAGCAACACACCCTGGCTCCCCTAGAGGGAGCCAAGGGCCATCGAACACCACTTTCGGTGTCACTAAGAGTTATCGACTTTTCCGAAACTCTTAGCTCCTCTCCCTCTTGCTCTATCTACCCCCCTTCTCTAGGACCGGACAACTGCGTGGTAACTCGTACTAACGTGCGTCGGCCAGTGCATTTCCGCGTACTTCACTTCAAACCGGCAATGCTCCTGCGGGAGCTTGTTGGGGAGTACGTGAGTATATTGAGAGTCTAACCTAGCCCGTGCCTCGGAACCGACTTGTTACCTTAAAGCCAACGTCCAACTATGGTCATTCTCCGCCTCTCTCTCTCCCTGTCACCCCCTCACCTTTCCCCCTCTCAAGAGTAGTTCACGATTTTAGGAGAGACATCTTCTACAATCAAGTTAACTTTTTTCTTTCATTTATCCTCAGACCCAAATACCAGGATGCGGCATCTTAACAACCCCCAACGACTCACCAGAACTCTTCACAAAACTTCTTAAAGCACATCACCACCCTTGACATGCCAGAAGCTGGAACCAGAAGAAAAAATACCCCCAATCCCTCTTTAAAATATAGAAAGGACTTTGCACGATCACACAACCTACCTTAACGCTATATATCGTACCCAGACCCTTATAGAAGGAAACGCATTTAATTCACTACATACAAATTCAAAAGTATTAGAAGGAACCTACCAAAACATAATTGAAGAACTCCGGGACACAGAACTAGCCCCCCTGACAGATGACATCCAATGAGCATGGGAGATACCTTCTGAACTTAAGACGGAATCTTTATAATCACCCGAAGACCATTACCAATCCCTCCATCGCCCGACCGAGGAAGACAGACACCCCCGAAAAAAGCCCACCCAAAAAGATACGGAACAATAGGACAAAATCACCAGAAGACCCTCCCAATCCGGAACCGACCCCCCAGACCGAAGTCAGACCCCCATCCCCCGGGAATTCCAAAAGACCACAAGAGGAACTCCCGGAACTTAACCTGAGATGAAAATCCCTTAACCGACCACCCCGAATTCAAACTATCCTGAACTCAAGTCTGCAACCGGAACCTCTTCGGACCAGATGACACACTAACAAAACCAAACCCCCATCCAACACCCCAACACCCGTAACTCCGATTAAACACAGAACAACCTTTTTCTTCCTTTTTTTCCCTTCCCCCCCCCCCCCCCCTTTTTTTTCCCCCCCTCCCCTCCTTTTTTTTCCCCCCTCCCCCCTCCACCTCCCCCCACCATGGGCAGAAATGATGAATACCCACACAAAACCCCCTACTAATTGAACAACCCATCAATCAAGGACACCATCTGAAGAAGCTACAATCGCACAGACTAGCATTACGATCAACAAAGGACTACCATGGAAAGAAGAAGGGAGGAAAACCATTGGATCCAAACTCTGGAAATGGCCCGACAGCCTCAATAAATAGCCTTAAAACCACGCCTATCTTTTTTCTATCTGTGTCAAATAAGTTCCCACTAAAATAAAGTTTTTTATTCCCCTAAAAAAAGAGGGAAAATTCGAGAACCGATGATGAGTGGCTACCGGAAAAACCTTTAGATTCACTCTATCGGATACCGGCAGAGCCACCTGAGAATTTCGACATCCCTTCTTGGTAAAATTAATTCCCTTTAAATTAACTCTTAAAATAACTACTCACAACCAACTTCTTGATAAGAACCCAACCCCATACCTAACCCTAACCCTAACCCCTAAAAATAATGCCTAAACCTAACCTTAACCCCAAAAACATGCCTAAACCTAACCTTAAATACCTAACTCTATACCTAAACCCAACCCCTAACCTTAACCTAACCCCAACCCCATACCTAAACTTAACCCTAACCCCAAAACATGCCTAAACTTAACCCTAACCCCAAAACATGCCTAAACTTAACCCTAACCCCAAAACATGCCTAAACCTAACCTTAACCCCAAAATATGCCTAAACTTAACTCTAATACCCAACTCTTTACTAAACCCAACCCCTAACCTGAACCTAATCCCAACCCCATGTCTAAACTTAATCCTAACCCCAAAACATATCTAAACCTAACTTTAACCCCAAAACATGACTAAAATTAACCTTAAAACCCAAAAACCCAACCCCTAACCCTAATCTTAATCTAACAGCTTAAAATTTACCTAACACTAACCCCAGACCTAACCTTAAACCTAAAATTGACCTAAAAACTTAATCTAACCCCTATCACCTAAACCTTACTTTTTACCCTACCTTAGACTTAACCTTAACCCCATATCTAAACCCAATTGACTTCAACCCTTAAATTTCAACCTCTTAATCTAATAATACCTCCAAGACCTAACCCTAACCTTAACCCCAACTTTTACCTTAAAAACATAACTCCTCCCATTTACACCCATCTAATCCACCCCTACCTCACCAAATAATTTTTAAAAAAAGACTCTCCATAAACCCCTAACTCCTAACAAAACCAATCATTAAAACCCTAACCTTCCCCCTTTAAAATAAGAGTAAAAACAATTTCACACCACAAAAAAACTCTCTTAAACAGCCCTGAACACTAATCGTAAAAAAAACCCCTAAGATAACCACAAATACCAATTCCCTCACTCCCTTAGACACTAAAAATACCTTTTAATTAATCTCCAAAAGCTTTATTAAGTCTCTAATCAATTAAAAAACTTTCTACTCCATAGGCGCTAAAACCAAAAAACAAAGACCAATGCACTCTCCAACAAAATGCTAAAAAACACATTTCTCCTTGAAATAAAGAGCCACAAAAAGTTTCTGTAAAAAATAACAATCCTTACCCCTCAAAAAATAATTTTTATTCACTTCCGCATTAAAATTAAATATTACCGTTCCAATAAAGCATTATGGTCTTAAAAATATTAATATACCGTTATTACACACTAATTAATGTACTATTAAGCTCTGAAACACCATTAAACTATAATATCCTTAGGTACAAGTATATTAACAACACCATTTCGCAGAAATAAAATATTTCATTTTTGTAACCATAGATTAAAACGCAATTCGCAATTAGGTACCGGTTAACCGAAAAAACTATTAAATTAAGGCGAAGGCACTCGCGTTCTGTCGCAGGTGAGTCCCTTTTGACATTAAATTGTCTCTCGGGCCCTCCGCCATGGTATAAAACTAAAAGACGACTTCCTGGGGTCGTGCGGTGTATGGGACACAGGACTTCGTCATAGGACTTAGAGCATTTCCTGGGGTCGTGCGGTGTATGGGACACAGGATTCTGCTATGGTAATCCCACTCTGGGACCCCACAGAAGTGAGTTATGGGGAAGGCGACGTCTCAGCGCCGCCAACCCCTACTCCTTCTTACGGGAGGATTCCGGCGGGCTACGCTATGGCGGGGCTTGTCCGTTTTCCTCCCAAAGGGGTCCCGGACGGGATGAGGTGGTGCTGTGATGTCGGACCACATCTTCAGCCCTGATTGACCAATAGTCGTGGTAACCTTGCGGTGTTAACAAGCGGCTGGTCGGTCAGGGGGTAAGTATGCGGCCCCCCTGGGTTCCCTTGGAACAGCACGCAGGGTGTGGTGGTCCAGGGCGTCAGGACCTTCATCGCGGCCCAGTTTTCTATGGAGATCAGCTCCACTCATGCAACGGCACATCTGCACTACATACGATTCTTTGTTATTTTACCTCACTAGGAGGTCTAAAAACCTTCCTGATGTGACCCCCTTCTTTTATTTTTTCTACCTTTTATTTGGAGCGAATTGACCTTTCCAATATCCACGACTAAGAAGACTCCTGGAACATCTTTCATCCCGGAATTCCAACTACCAAACCAACTTCACTTGTAAATTCCAATCTGAAAACCCAATTTAAACTCTTCCAGAAAACTAATTTCCCATAATCCGGATACCCCAAATTCACTCCAGAACCATGGATAACTTACAAAACTTAATTTGACCTTTTTTCAAAAACCTATCAATTTCTATTTAACGATTATTCCAGAATGGACCAATTGAACTTTCCCCAACATTTACAAACCCTTAGACTCCAATCCAGATCCCTCCGCTAATTGTTTTCAACTTTAAAAACCTTTCCGCTAATTAAACCCGCCAAACACAACTTTTATCTTACCGACCGCTTAAAAACAGCTACCTTCACCAAATTTCTCACGGGTCTCCTTTGGACTCCCGGGAATAAATACACATTGCCTCCGCTAATTCAAACCCTCAACAAAAACCTTTCCGCTAATTCAGACTGAACCAAAGCAACAACTTTGCACAATTCTTATCAAATAATCCAAAACCAAGGATTAAAAACAACACTAATGGATCTATACATCTCCATTTCCCCTAAAAAAAGCAAACTTTCTCATATGTGAGCAATTGCCAAGATTGGATATGAGGCTCTTGCGAACATCATGAGATATCTGCTCAGCGCACCCTTGGCATTTAATCTGCTCATATGTACGCGAGCGTCAAGATTGGATATGAGACGCCCGCGAACATTATGAGGCCTAACTTAAAATACTTTACCTCGCGCTTAGAAAAAACTAACAAATACTTAAACCCCATTAACGGAACTTTCACCGCCAAAATATTAAAAAAAACCATTTAAGAGACTCTCCCCCTCTCTCTCGTACGGCGAAAAAAGTATCAAACGGTTGAAAAACCCTTTGAAAAACTCTAACAGTTACTCACCTTAAAAATACCTTAAAACTCACCGACAGACCTCCATGCGTCACTTTAAAAGAACCTTATTAGAACTTACTTTCTAGCCATTTAAAAAGAAATAAACCTTAAAAACTTTAAACTCCATTTGGCTATGGGACACACCCCGAGATTGATCACCTCGGTGGGGCCGTCCTTGGGTGAGGGTGTCTAGTGGTAATGGCCGAAACACCCTATGACCCTAAGGTACACTACTGACGATGTGTCCTGAAATTCATCCTAAAACCTTATTAGCCCCATTTCTTAATATAGCTAGCAACACACCCTGGCTCCCCTAGAGGGAGCCAAGGGCCATCGAACACCACTTTCGGTGTCACTAAGAGTTATCGACTTTTCCGAAACTCTTAGCTCCTCTCCCTCTTGCTCTATCTACCCCCCTTCTCTAGGACCGGACAACTGCGTGGTAACTCGTACTAACGTGCGTCGGCCAGTGCATTTCCGCGTACTTCACTTCAAACCGGCAATGCTCCTGCGGGAGCTTGTTGGGGAGTACGTGAGTATATTGAGAGTCTAACCTAGCCCGTGCCTCGGAACCGACTTGTTACCTTAAAGCCAACGTCCAACTATGGTCATTCTCCGCCTCTCTCTCTCCCTGTCACCCCCAACTCCAAAACATGCCTAAACATAACCTTAACAACCAATCCCCTATCTAAAACCCAAACCTCAACCTTAATTGACCCCATCCCTATGCCTAAACCTAAAAAAATACCTAAACTTAACCCTAACCCCGACACATGCCTAAACTTAACCTTAATTTCAAAATACGCCTAAACATAACCTCAACATCCAACCCTTACCTAAAAACCTAACTCTAACCTCAAACCTAACCCCAACCCCAATAATCACCCTACTACCCCACCTCCCACCTTAAAAATAAACTCCCCCCATCCACACCCACCCAATCCACCCCCACCCCATAAAATAAGTTAAAATAGATTCCCCACGATCCCCTACCCCCAAGAGAAACTATTACCGAAATCCCAACCCTCCCATCTACTAAATTTAACTCAAAATCAATACTACACCACAAAAAAACTCTTTCGCCAGCCCTGAACACTTACCGCCTTAAACCGCCAAATTAACCATAAAAACCAAAGCCCCCACTCCCCCAGATAATAAATATACCTTTCAACCAACTCCCAAATCCATATTTAACATTCCATTAATTTAAACACCTTTTACTCTATAGACGCCAAAACTTAAAAATAGAGACCGGAATATTCCCCAACAAAATACTAAAAAACACACTTCCCCTAAAAACAAAGATCCATAAGAAGCTCCCACAAAAAAATACAATCCTTACCCCTTAAAAAACAATTTTTATTCACTTCCGCATTTAAATTAAATATTACCGTTTTAATAAAGCATTGTGGTCTTAAAAATATTAAAACACCGTTATCACACACTAATTAATTTACCATTAAGTCCCAAAACACCATTAAACCTTAATACCCTTAGGAACAAGTATACTAATAACACCATTTCTCAGAAATAAAATATTTCATTCTTGTAACCATAGATTAAAACGCAATTCGCAATTAGGTATCGGTTAACCAAAAAACCATTAAAATAAGGCGAAGACACTCGCGTTCTATCGCAGGTGAGTCCCTTTTGACATTAAATTGTCTCTTGGGCCCTCCGCCACGGTATAAAACTAAAGACGACTTCCTGGGGTCGTGCGGTGTATGGGACACAGGACTTCGTCATAGGACTTAGAGCAATTCCTGGGGTCGTGCGGTGTATGGGACACAGGATTTTGCTATGGTAGTCCCACTCTGGGACCCCATAGAAGTGAGTTATGGGGGAGGCGACGTCTCAGCGCCGCCGACCCCTACTCCTTCTTACGGAAGGATTCCGGCGGGCTACGCTATAGCGGGGCTTGTCCGTTTTCCTCCCAAAGGGGTCCCGGACGGGATGAGGTGGTGCTGTGATGTCGGACCACATCTTCAGCCCTGATTGACCAATAGTCGTGGTAACCTTGCGGTGTTAACAAGCGGCTGGTCGGTCAGGGGGTAAGTATGCGGCCCCCCTGGGTTCCCTTGGAACAGCACGCAGGGTGTGGTGGTCCAGGGCGTCAGGACCTTCATCGCGGCCCAGTTTTCTATGGAGATTAACTCCGTTCATGCAACGGCACATCTGCACTACATGCGATTCTTTGTTATTTTACCTCACTAGGAGGTCTAAAAACCTTCCTGATGTGACCCCCCTCTTTTATTTTTTCTACCTTTTATTTGGAGCGAATTGACTTTTCCAATATCCACGACCAAGAAGACTCCTGGAATTTCTTCATCCCGGACTTTCAACTACCAAATCAACTCTACTTGTAAATTCCAATCAGAAAACCCATCCACCATAATTTGGATACCCCAAATTCATTCCAGAACCATGGATAGCTTACAAAACTTAATTCGATCCCTTCTCAAAAAACTTATCAATTTCTCTTTAACGATTATCCCAGAATAAACCAATTGAACTTTTCTCAATATTTACAAACTCCTAGACTCCAATTCAGACCCCTCCGCTAATTGTTTCCAACTTTAAAAACCTTTCCGCTAATTAAATCTGCCCAACACAATTTTTATCTTACCAACCGCCTAAAAACAGCTATCTTCACCAAATTTCTCACGGGTCTCCTTTGGACTCCCGGGAATAAATACACATCGCCTCCGCTAATTCAAACCTTCAACAAAAACCTTTCCGCTAATTCAGGACCGAACCAAAGCAACAACTTCGCACAATCCTTAAAAAATGCAAAACCAAGAATAAAAATCAACATTAATGGATCTATACATCCCTATTTCTCTAAAAATACTCATTATATTCAACTATAAGCTGAGCAAACTCTCATATGTCCGCAAGGTCCAAGATTGGATATGAGGTCCTTGCGAACATCATGAGAAAATTCCATATTTAAAACAACTCTACCCAAAGGATAGAGTAAACTCTCATATGTACGCAATCGCCAAGATTGGATATGAGGCCTTTGCGAACATTATGAGTAAATTCCTTATTTACAAAACTCCACCCAAAAGATAGAGTAAACTCTCATATGTACGCAATCGCCAAGATTGGATATGAGGCCTTTGCGAACATTATGAGAAACCTCCATTCATAATCCAACTTCAAAGAAAAAAGCGAACTCTCTCATATGTGAGCAATTGCCAAGATTGGATATGAGGCTCTTGCGAACATCATGAGACATCTGCTCAGCGCACCCTTGGCATCTAATCTGCTCATATGTACGCGAGCGTCAAGATTGGATATGAGACGCCCGCGAACATTATGAGGCCTAACTTAAAATACTTTACCTCGCGCTTAGAAAAAACTAACAAATACTTAAACCCCATTAACGGAACTTTCACCCCCAAATATTAAAAAACCATTTAAGAGACTCTCCCCCCCCTCTCTCTTGTACGGCGTAAAAAGTATCAACGGCTGAAAAACCCTTTGAAAAACTCTAATAGTTACTCACCTCAAATTACCTTAAACTTACCGATAGACCTCCATGCGTCACTTTAAAAGAACCTTATTAGAACTTACTTTCTAGCCATTTAAAAAGAAATAAACCTTAAAACCTTAAAACTTCATTTGGCTACGGGACACACCCCGAGATTGATCACCTCGGTGGGGCCGTCCTTGGGTGAGGGTGTCTAGTGGTAATGGCCGAAACACCCTGTGACCCTAAGGTACACTACTGACGATGTGTCCTGAAATTTATCCTAAAACCTTATTAGCCCCATTTCTCAAAATAGCTAGTAACACACCCTGGCTCCCCTAGAGGGAGCCAAGGGCTACACAACACCACTTTCGGTGTCACTAAGAGTTGTCGACTTTTCCGAAACTCTTAGTTCCTCTCCCTCTTGCTCTATCTACCCCCCTTCTCTAGGACCGGACAACTGCGTGGTAACTCGTACTAACGTGCGTCGGCCAGTGCATTTCCGCGTACTTCACTTCAAACCGGCAATGCTCCTACGTGAGCTTGTTGGGGAGTACGTGAGTATATTGAGAGTCTAACCTAGCCCGTGCCTCGGAACCGACTTGTTACCATAAAGCCAACGTCCAACTATGGTCATTCTCCGCCTCTCTCTCTGTCAACCCCCTCAGCTATCCCCCTCTCAAGAGTAGTTCACGATTTTAGGAGAGATATCTTCTACAATCAAGTTAACCTAAAAAAATTTCCCCCCCCCCCCCCCCCCCCCCCTTTTTTTTTGTCTCCCCTACTCTACAGAACAATAAGTCTCCAAGATGCAACACCTTAACGAGTTCCAACAACTCACCAGGACATTCTATAAACTCCTCAAAGCACACCATCACCTTTGGCATGCCAGGGCCGGAACCAGAAGAAACAAAACCCCTCAATCTCTCAAAAAAATACAGAATTGGCTCAGCACAATAATACAACCAGCCTTTGCTGAAACCCAAACTCGGACCCTCATAGAAGGCAACGCATCCAATTGGCTCCATACAAATTTACAAATCCTCGAAGAACATTACCAGGGCACAATTGTGGAACTTCAGAACACCATACTAACTCTCCCAACCGACGACATCCGACGGGCCTGGGAAATAGCTTCAAAATGGATAAAAAAGGGACTACCCCCGAATCCAAAACGAAATCTTCGAAATTGCCCAAAGACAACTACCAATCCCCCCATTTCTTGACCAAAAAAGACATGGAACCACAAGAAGATCTCCTCAAGACCAAACCAACACAACTTCACATGCTGACCGACACCTGACCAACCCCGCAACACCACAGATGAGAGGTGACCAACCGGAACAACTGAATCCACCAGGGAACTTCCCAAATTTGGAAACGACCACTCCAGACCGAAGTTTGACCCCCATTCCCCGGGAATTTCAAGGCACACTAAAACAACCTCTGAATCCTGACCAAGAACAGCAACCTCCGACAAACCACGCCGTAGTCAAACCCAAGACACCCACACTCCACGATAGGACTGAACTCAAATCAGTTCGGAACCTCTTCGGACCAGACAACACGTCAGTGATTTCCGACCCATACCCAATACCGGAAACCCCTAAACAACAAGAAAGACACCCCCCTCCTCCCTCCACGGAGACCAAAGATGACTTCGAGAGCCTACTCACACCACGAGCAGAGAGGATGAGCATCCACACAAGACATCCTCACTACGGCAATAAAAACTCAAACTGGACGCTAACCCCCTCTAGACCCATTATTATACTGGGTGACTCCAACATCGATAGACTCCCAACTATCCAAAATCCCAGAATCCAAATGGATAGTTACCCTGGAGCCAAAATGGCCCACGCAATAACAATCTTAAAATACAGAACCCCAACAACATCAATGGTCTCCAAGGTCATCCTTTCCTTTGGCCTCAACGACAGAGGCCAAAGAAACATGAACAAATTAGCCCAGGACCTAAAACAACTTATCCAAACGGCTAAAAACACCTTTCCGTACGCCGACATTTTTGTCCCAACTATAAACTTCTCCCACACCTTTGGTATTAGAGACGCTACAACCCTGAAGGTTCTAAATAAACTAATACTGGAAACACCCCACCACATCCCCAGACTCAGCATGATCCATTTCAGCACTGCGCAGGACAACATCCATTGGACCGGAGGAACAGCACAAGCCATCCTACAACACTGGCTTAATTTTTTAGGATAACTCCTAAAAAACCTAACCCAAACCAAGACAAAACCATCATCAACCTATCCGAAAACTACACTCTAAATCCAAATACTAGGAACCTCCTTCAAAAAGGCCTTAACTTTATCCCCTCACCCTCCACTAGGGATCAAAGAATTCCTCTTAGACTTGAACTAAAAAATTACCACAGAAGACTCAAACTAACTACCTACTATGACAACCAAGAACAAGACCAGGATGAAAGACCATTCAGAAGCTTATTTTGCCCACCCTCCAATTGGGAACCAAGCCCCCAAGATACACCACAAGAATTGCTCAATCTCATAGACCTCGACCACCAAACCATTGATCCACTCCAACCCCACCCACCAATGGACAACCTCGACCAAGGAGAAAAGAAAGCACTGTCGGAACTCCGAAGAGAAACATCCATCATCATCAAACCAGCAGACAAAGGTGGATGCATTGTTATAATGGACAGAAATCTCTATATCCAAGAAGCCCTCAGACAACTTTCAGATACAAACTACTACATTCCATTGACGACACCTATATACCCGGAAACAACCAAAAAATTGCACCAGATCCTAGAACAAATGACAAAGAAGAAATTCATCTCTAAAAAACAAAAGAAATATCTACAAGGCCAACAACAACCCAGACAACGCCTGTTCTACCTTCTACCCAAAGTTCACAAAACTCCAAATACCTGGCCTCTACCCCATCGAATGCCAGCTGGAAGACCCATCATCTCGGACTGCGGAAGTGAGACATACCAAATATCCGAACTACTGACCTACTACTTAACCCCTCTTGCGAACAAACACCAAAGTTACATCAAGGACACAACACATTTCCTGGATAAAATCAGAAACCATCAAATTCAAGAACCTTGTCTCCTTTTCTCCTTGGACGTCAACAGTCTCTACACCAATATAGAAACCCCAACAGGACTAGAAGCAGTTCGAAAAATGATGACCAAATACCCGGACCCTTCTAGACCAGATCGCTCAATACTAGAACTTCTGGAACTGTGTCTCTCCACCAACGACTTCAATTTCAACAAACAAACTTACCTTCAGATAAAAGGAACGGCAATGGGCAAGAGATTTGCCCCACCCTACGCAGACATCTACATGGCCAACTGGGAAGAAACAGCCTTGGCAAAATGTACTCAAAAACCATCATTATATCTCAGATACTTAGATGATATCTTTGGAATATGGCCCTACCCTGAAGAAGACTTCCAGAATTTTCTCAACATCCTGAACAACCATCACCCATCAATCAACCTTAAATCAGTAACCAACTCACAAGAAATTGACTTCCTCGATGTCACCATCTTCAAAAATCCTAATTCTAACGGAAAACTTCTTACCAAAGTTTTTTTCAAAACCACGGATACACATGCCCTCCTACATCGGAAAAGTTACCACCCTAAACACACCTTCAAAGGTATTCTCAAATCACAACTCCTCCGCTTCAATAGGATATGCTCTAAAAAAGAAGACTTTGACAAAGCTAAACAAACCCTATTTAAAGCCATTAAAACCAGATTTTACTCAAGATCTTTCCTGAGACAGATTGAACAGGAATTCAACCATCCCCCAACCCGAACCCCAAGAAAAGCCTCAACAATACCATTCATTACTACCTTCTCCCCTTATACAAATACAGCCTCCATCCTGATCAAGAGAAATTTCAACTCCCAATTACAAAACAATCCCCTTTTCAGACATATTAGAGTAACATCAGCATTCAGAAGAAACAGCAACCTCAAAGACTTTTTAGTTAGAGCTAAACTTCCCAAAAGACAAGAAATCAAACCAACTCCACTATTAAGAAGAAAAACCATAACCAACCCCATCAACAAAAAATCAACTTACCTACCGAAGAACTTACCTCTCCAAAACTCCAACTGCGTCTATGTGATAACATGCCGGAAATGTGGGATCCTGTACATCGGGGAAACCAGAAACTCATTAAAGAGCCGCCTCTACAACCACAGATACAATGTCAGACACAACAAGAAGGCAGACACTCACCTCGTCGAACATTTCCAAAGACATCATCTAAGAAATCTACAACTACATGGACTAGACCACAACCAACAATGGACTACCATGGAAAGGAAAAGGAAGGAACGCTACTGGATTCGAACCCTCGGTACGAAATGGCCCGACGGCCTCAATGACTAGTTACAAAACCACGCCTATCTTTTTTCTATCTGTGTAAAAATATACATGAATAAAATAAAGTTGTTTTTTCATCCCCCAAAATAGGAGGGAAAATTCGAAAACCAATGATGAGTGGCTACCGGAAAAACCTTTAGAATCACTCTATCGGAGACCGGGTAAAACCACCTGAGAATTTCGACATCCCTCCTTAGTAAAATAACTCACTTAAAATAACTATCTACAACCAACCCTTGGGAATACCCAACTCCCTACACAAAACTCCAAAACTTGCCTAAACTTAAAAAAAGAACACACCTTAACTTAATTCGCCTAAACTCATAAAATTTACTATATCATATCAAAATCCAACCAATAACCATAACCCAATACCTAAACTTAACCTCTGAATAAAATACCTAAACATACCCCCCTAAAAACTAAAAAAATATATATCTAAACCCAAAATATACTTAAAAACTTAACCTAAATTCCAATCGAACACAAAACATAAAACTTAATAACTAAACCTAACCCCTAACCTTAATTAACCCCACCCCTATGCCTAAACTTAACCCCAAAACCCCAAACATACCTAAACTTAACCTTAACCCCCCAAAAAAAACATGCCTAAACCTAATTTTAACTCCAAAACATGCCTAAACATAACCTTAACACTCAAACCCCTATCTAAAACCCAAACCCTAACCTTAAAAGACCCCATCCCTATAACTAAACCTAAAAAAATACCTAAACTTAACCCTAACCCCGAAACATGCCTAAACTTAACCTTAACCCCTAAAAACATGCCTAAACCTAACCTTAACTCCAAAACATGCCTAAACATAACCTTAACAACCAATCCCCTATCTAAAACCCAAACCTCAACCTTAATTGACCCCATCCCTATGCCTAAACCTAAAAAAATACCTAAACTTAACCCTAACCCCGACACATGCCTAAACTTAACCTTAATTTCAAAATACGCCTAAACATAACCTCAACATCCAACCCTTACCTAAAAACCTAACTCTAACCTCAAACCTAACCCCAAGGCCAATAATAACTCTATTAACCCACCTCTCACCTTAAAAATAAAATCCCCCCATCCACACCCACCCAATCCACCCCCACCCCATAAAATAAGTTAAAATAGATTCCCCACGATCCCCTACCCCCAAGAGAAACTATTACCGAAATCCCAACCCTCCCATCTACTAAATTTAACTCAAAATCAATACTACACCACAAAAAAACTCTTTCGCCAGCCCTGAACACTTACCGCCTTAAACCGCCAAATTAACCATAAAAACCAAAGCCCCCACTCCCCCAGATAATAAATATACCTTTCAACCAACTCCCAAATCCATATTTAACATTCCATTAATTTAAACACCTTTTACTCTATAGACGCCAAAACTTAAAAATAGAGACCGGAATATTCCCCAACAAAATACTAAAAAACACACTTCCCCTAAAAACAAAGATCCATAAGAAGCTCCCACAAAAAAATACAATCCTTACCCCTTAAAAAACAATTTTTATTCACTTCCGCATTTAAATTAAATATTACCGTTTTAATAAAGCATTGTGGTCTTAAAAATATTAAAACACCGTTATCACACACTAATTAATTTACCATTAAGTCCCAAAACACCATTAAACCTTAATACCCTTAGGAACAAGTATACTAATAACACCATTTCTCAGAAATAAAATATTTCATTCTTGTAACCATAGATTAAAACGCAATTCGCAATTAGGTATCGGTTAACCAAAAAACCATTAAAATAAGGCGAAGACACTCGCGTTCTATCGCAGGTGAGTCCCTTTTGACATTAAATTGTCTCTTGGGCCCTCCGCCACGGTATAAAACTAAAGACGACTTCCTGGGGTCGTGCGGTGTATGGGACACAGGACTTCGTCATAGGACTTAGAGCAATTCCTGGGGTCGTGCGGTGTATGGGACACAGGATTTTGCTATGGTAGTCCCACTCTGGGACCCCATAGAAGTGAGTTATGGGGGAGGCGACGTCTCAGCGCCGCCGACCCCTACTCCTTCTTACGGAAGGATTCCGGCGGGCTACGCTATAGCGGGGCTTGTCCGTTTTCCTCCCAAAGGGGTCCCGGACGGGATGAGGTGGTGCTGTGATGTCGGACCACATCTTCAGCCCTGATTGACCAATAGTCGTGGTAACCTTGCGGTGTTAACAAGCGGCTGGTCGGTCAGGGGGTAAGTATGCGGCCCCCCTGGGTTCCCTTGGAACAGCACGCAGGGTGTGGTGGTCCAGGGCGTCAGGACCTTCATCGCGGCCCAGTTTTCTATGGAGATTAACTCCGTTCATGCAACGGCACATCTGCACTACATGCGATTCTTTGTTATTTTACCTCACTAGGAGGTCTAAAAACCTTCCTGATGTGACCCCCCTCTTTTATTTTTTCTACCTTTTATTTGGAGCGAATTGACTTTTCCAATATCCACGACCAAGAAGACTCCTGGAATTTCTTCATCCCGGACTTTCAACTACCAAATCAACTCTACTTGTAAATTCCAATCAGAAAACCCATCCACCATAATTTGGATACCCCAAATTCATTCCAGAACCATGGATAGCTTACAAAACTTAATTCGATCCCTTCTCAAAAAACTTATCAATTTCTCTTTAACGATTATCCCAGAATAAACCAATTGAACTTTTCTCAATATTTACAAACTCCTAGACTCCAATTCAGACCCCTCCGCTAATTGTTTCCAACTTTAAAAACCTTTCCGCTAATTAAATCTGCCCAACACAATTTTTATCTTACCAACCGCCTAAAAACAGCTATCTTCACCAAATTTCTCACGGGTCTCCTTTGGACTCCCGGGAATAAATACACATCGCCTCCGCTAATTCAAACCTTCAACAAAAACCTTTCCGCTAATTCAGGACCGAACCAAAGCAACAACTTCGCACAATCCTTAAAAAATGCAAAACCAAGAATAAAAATCAACATTAATGGATCTATACATCCCTATTTCTCTAAAAATACTCATTATATTCAACTATAAGCTGAGCAAACTCTCATATGTCCGCAAGGTCCAAGATTGGATATGAGGTCCTTGCGAACATCATGAGAAAATTCCATATTTAAAACAACTCTACCCAAAGGATAGAGTAAACTCTCATATGTACGCAATCGCCAAGATTGGATATGAGGCCTTTGCGAACATTATGAGTAAATTCCTTATTTACAAAACTCCACCCAAAAGATAGAGTAAACTCTCATATGTACGCAATCGCCAAGATTGGATATGAGGCCTTTGCGAACATTATGAGAAACCTCCATTCATAATCCAACTTCAAAGAAAAAAGCGAACTCTCTCATATGTGAGCAATTGCCAAGATTGGATATGAGGCTCTTGCGAACATCATGAGACATCTGCTCAGCGCACCCTTGGCATCTAATCTGCTCATATGTACGCGAGCGTCAAGATTGGATATGAGACGCCCGCGAACATTATGAGGCCTAACTTAAAATACTTTACCTCGCGCTTAGAAAAAACTAACAAATACTTAAACCCCATTAACGGAACTTTCACCCCCAAATATTAAAAAACCATTTAAGAGACTCTCCCCCCCCTCTCTCTTGTACGGCGTAAAAAGTATCAACGGCTGAAAAACCCTTTGAAAAACTCTAATAGTTACTCACCTCAAATTACCTTAAACTTACCGATAGACCTCCATGCGTCACTTTAAAAGAACCTTATTAGAACTTACTTTCTAGCCATTTAAAAAGAAATAAACCTTAAAACCTTAAAACTTCATTTGGCTACGGGACACACCCCGAGATTGATCACCTCGGTGGGGCCGTCCTTGGGTGAGGGTGTCTAGTGGTAATGGCCGAAACACCCTGTGACCCTAAGGTACACTACTGACGATGTGTCCTGAAATTTATCCTAAAACCTTATTAGCCCCATTTCTCAAAATAGCTAGTAACACACCCTGGCTCCCCTAGAGGGAGCCAAGGGCTACACAACACCACTTTCGGTGTCACTAAGAGTTGTCGACTTTTCCGAAACTCTTAGTTCCTCTCCCTCTTGCTCTATCTACCCCCCTTCTCTAGGACCGGACAACTGCGTGGTAACTCGTACTAACGTGCGTCGGCCAGTGCATTTCCGCGTACTTCACTTCAAACCGGCAATGCTCCTACGTGAGCTTGTTGGGGAGTACGTGAGTATATTGAGAGCCTAACCCTAACCCTAACCCTAACCCTAACCCTAACCCTAACCCTAACCGCTTTATAAAGACCTCAACCCTTTGGTCAAAACCCTCAACCGCTTTATAAAGACCTCAACCCTTTGGTCAAAACCCTCAACCCCATCCCCAATTCCTCAACCCTCACCTCAAAACCCTCAACCCTTTAATACAAACCTGAACCCTTTGGTCAAAACCCTCAACCCCATCCCCAATTCCTCAACAATCACCGTTTGTTACCCTGCAGTTTAATAAATATATTTATGTTTAAATGTATATAAATAAATGTATTCTTACGTGGTTATGTGCAGTTGTGTAGTGGGGATTTTATCACCTGGGGAACTCTCCAAAAAAAAAATAAAGAAAAAAAAAGTTAGTCACCCGAATAGACCCAAGTTGCAAATGCTTGAGCCATAAATGATAAGTACACTTTCACATTGTTACTTTGACACTGGGAACTTAGTTTCTCAATTCAAATTAAAATATTAATTTAATTAATCATTTACGGATTATCTGGATTTGGCTTGTTCGAGAAGAGCAACGGTGTATCTTTGTGCAGATGTGTCCGCCAGTGGACGTGGAGCTGCATATTTATGCACGCAGTTGTGCTATGGACCTGTTTATGGATGTCTTAAGGTTAGATCTTTCATGTTTAAGCATGTTGTGCAATAAATATCCCAACATTTTTAATAAAAAATCAGAGTTTTGGGGAAAAAATGAGAATTTTGGTGTGGCTTCATACACATTTTAGTCATTTGGGGTTGACAGGTATGCAAGTTCTACAATTAATTTTGGTCTTGGTCTTGTGTCTCCATGATGAATATTCACTGAGACATATGTAGCCCTTATGGTTCTCAGTAGGTAATGTAGGGGGTAGAACTTTGAGCAAAATAGAGCCCCCCCCCATTACAGTTTTTTTCAATTGCTTACACACATTTTCAAAGCTCTGTGTCTTTTTCTCAAAACTTTACACACAAATCCAACTATTGCTCACACAAAATGCTAAAAGCGCCCTATCAACTGCAAAATGAAACACAGTATTCAAAATATTATGAACACATCTCAAAAGCAAGCATTTGTCTCACATCACAAACACATTTCCCATTGTATGACATATTTGTGTATATCATTTACACACTGTTGCTCTAAATCTAAAGCTCTTTTGCCTTTATGGATCTTCTTGATATACTGCCATATAAGAGTGAAAATACAGTAGGGTGTGTGTGTGTGTGTGTGTGTGTGTGTGTTTGTTGAAGAGGGAGAGCTGGTTGGGTGAGTAGAGTCAATCTCTCCTCCGGGCTGGGTCTGGCCACAATATTTCGTCCACATCGCAAGCTATATTTTCTCTTGCCAGACATCAAGGGAAGAATCTTCTCGCATGACGTATCCAACCTTGAATAGAGGCAGCATCAATATCACCACATGCTTCCTCCATTGCCTAGAGAAGTGTAAGATGGACATAGGGACGACGATCATAAACTCTCCAGCGCCATGTTGAGAAGAATTCTTCTATTGGGTTTAAAAATGGTGAATATGGAGGCAGGTTGACAACATAAAAGTGGGGATGAGTCACAAGCCAATTTTGGACCAGCTGTGAGCAATGAAAACTAACATTGTCCCATATAACAACAAATCTAGCCTGTTCTGGATTCTCTTCATTTGGGGCAAGAATGCCATGAATAGTGTCTAGGAATGTTAGAATATGAGCAGTGTTATAGGGACCAAGAGTGGCATGATGGTGCAGGACACCATTCTGGGTTATGGCAGCACACATGGTCACATTTCCACCCCGTTGGCCCGGGACATTTACAATTGCCCTCTGTCCAATGATGTTTCTCCCTCTCCGTCTGGACTTTGTGAGGTTGAAGCCCACCTCATCCACATAAATATATTCATGAAGAATGGGGTGGGCATCCATCTCCAGAATTATCTGTATTAGACAAAAGAACAGATCAGAATATGCACAAAACAATATTACTGTAACCTCTGATGAAAGTCTGATGTCCTAGCAGTGCTATGTACAGGTACATACCTCCACATAGTCGCGCCGCAGGTTTTTCACTCTGTCACAGTTCCTTTCAAATGGGACCCTGTACAACTGTTTCATACGGAACTGATTCCTCTGGAGGACCCGATGTATTGTAGACAGACTAACAGCACCAATATTGTTGAATATGGTTTCGTCTGCCAGTATATGTTTTTGAATCTCTCTGAGTCTAATGCTGTTATTTGCCAGAACCATATTCACAATTGCAGTCTCCTGTTCTTGTGAGAATATGCGACCTCGTCCTCCATGATGCTGCTGTCTTTCCACTCTAGAAAATTCTGAAATATTATGTGCGGTATATAGTCAAGGTTATACTGCCCTATGACCTTTCATACAGTGTTGTGTACTGTAAAATGGATTCTTGGAGCTACAATAGCATACATGTATTTTACAGCTATGCAGAAATTGCTATTACGTACATGTACATTACTTTTGTTTGTCGCATACCTGTTCTCATTTCGAAAGGTTCGAATTATGGCCGCCACCGTAAATCGACTCAAGTTGGGCTGGACTCGAAGTCCAGCTTCTCTCATGGTCAACCCATGATTTATCACGTGATCAATTAGAGTAGCCCTAATCTCATCAGGGACTATTCTTCTTGGTTCTCCATCCCTTCCTCCTCCAACTCGTCCCCGTCCTCGTCCTCTTCCTGCTCCCCTTCCAAAGCGTCCTCCACGAACCCGGACTCCCCTGGCTCTCTCTGCATTATTGTTATCCATTGTTCAAAACAGATAGTTTGATCTTTGACCTATTTATAGGCCTGTGTCAAGGAGTGATTGGTTGGTGTTCAGTAAAGCAATTATTGTTTACACATGTGAGGACAGAGTCTGAGGCACTGATTAATAAGTGTGGCATTTTGATTGGTTGTGTTTGAAATGGGAAATCAAGTTACTTCCAGATAGATTTTTGTGTGTTAGGTAGAGAATTGTGTGTATTGATTTGCAAAAAGTGAATAGCTAAATTGAAAACTGTGTCAAGGCTGAGAATTAGTGCATGGTTTTGCTGATTTGAGGTTAAGTTGTGAGGTTTGATTGAAAGAGTTTAGAAATAGTGTGATATATAAAGGTTTTGTGTGTAAGCAATTGAAAAAAACTGTAATTTGAAAAGTTAGGGTGAAAAGTTTTATTTTTATCTGTGCCAGAGGCAGGATTAAAGTCTTGTTGACCTGTGCTTGAGCAGTATCCGGGCAGCAGATGGCGCCCTGAGGTAGCTGGCAGCATTCATCATTTTCGCGGCACACTGAAGTCGAAGGGTAAAACCATAAAATTAGAGCTGCAAGGAAAATTTGACGACATGCGTCGCTGACCACGCTGTCTTAAATGTTTTCACAGGTAAGAGTATCTCAGAGATAAAAGTAAAACTACGTCTTTAGAGCATTAAGTACATTGAACGAAATTCGAGAGATGGTGTTCTGATATTGTCGTCCTACCGCGTTTCAGACAATAGTATTGTACTGTTTAAAACGTAAATGAGCTGCACCTAGCCAGCATAGCACAGTGTACGTATAGGGATGGTCGATTCAAATTAACGTTTGATTTAGGTACTGCGGGAAAAGTCTGCGAATTACGTAGTGGGTTCGGCAGACTCTACCGTGTCATCGCATGATTTCGGTGCGTTTAAAAAGACGGGAATCCTGTAATGTTTTACCGCCGTCGCATGGTACTGCGGTAATGCTGCGGGAAAGGAAGCAGTACACGGCTAAGTGAAATGTAGCGAGATGCGTCCGTGATTCACGTGAGTAACTGGTGCTCGCGCTCGCTGGAGTCATTCGCACATGACTGTTTGGAAAGGCGATCGGTGAAAAGAAACTGCAGTGTAGCGAAGTCGTCATTTGTAACTGTAAACAGTACGATTTCAAGGATGTAGGCTTGGCTTAATCGTGCGAACACTGCGAAACTATAGCGATTTTCCCCGGACAACGACCCGAATTTACTTCAGTAAGAACAACGAATGGCTCGTCAAACAATGCTTCTAGTGGGATGGGTACGGTTTTTTCTGCTCATGACTGTTTTTGATGCACTTAGTTTGTATAGCTACCACCAGAAGTAACTTATGAACCTCCGTGAAACACTGATGTATCGTCCATTATTCAGTTGGTTTGTATTCTACATTATTGACCTGTGTTGGCTTGCCTGTCAGTTAACTCTGTCCTGCCATGTTACATGTGTCATTCTGCAAGGTAATTTACATGTCCACTCAGTCCATAATTATATGCATATTGGTTCACTTCCTAACATTGGCTTGCTTGGAAATGGCCTGATATCTGTAAAAAGCAGTATAAACTACAAATAAAATGATTCTATTGAGTGGAATATTCTCATGCCATGTACCATTTTGACAACCGTTTTGAGAAAGCTGTAGTTCCGTTGTAGCTAGTCTTATTTTTTTCTGCAAAATTTTGTCAATATCACAAATATAATGTTTAACATGAATGTTAGTTAATTGGTATTAAATTAATAATTTCTCATGATATTATCAAAGATTTACTTGTAAATTGAGAATGTGTGAGCTTAAGTAATACTAGTTAAGCTATGCAGTGGTGTCTGCGGGGTTGGGGGGGGAGTGTAATGCAGTTCTATACTAAAGTTTTGGTTCGTTTTTGGTTTCTGGGAGCTGCTGATTCAGAGTACTGGCACCTTTTTATTCAAATTCAAGCACTGGCTATGTGTAGGGTAACCACATCCACTGTAGTGAACCCTAGCTAGTTGACAAGGTGGCTAGCAAACTAATGCACAATTCAACACATTTTCCTGGACACCGGCAAGTGTGGAGTACAAAAGTCAATTGTTCCCTACTCTCGCTGCTGGTTGTAATGATTTGGCCGATCGGCGCAAGTTGAGAACAAGGAAACTCCAAAACCGAAACGAACGTAATTATTTAATGGGGTCATCGGGAGCGAAGGAGGCATTCAAAATAGCCTGCTTTCATAGTTGTTAGTTATGTAGTTAACTTTCTAAGTGTTGGGTGGCGCCATCGTCGCGCTATGTTCTTAATAATGGAGATGCAGGAATGACGTCATAAAGCAGCGCAGACAATTTAAGAAAAAGAAGCACATGGTTGCTGGAGTTGAGCTCCATGAAAAATTTTAATTAAAAATGTGTCTCTGTGGTGGAAGCGTTGTAAGTAAACTGTTTTATCCTCTACTTGAATTCTGGGTGTAATATTAAAGGGTTAGGTCCAATTTGAATGTCTGTTCGAAGTTAATTAAGTAAATGCGATAGATGGTAGTCTAATTCTATGCCAATGTCCGTTTTCCATAGAAGTTTCGTCATACAAACGTATTTAGTTCCCCGATAATATAACGTCCTTTTCAATATTGACGCAAATTTTATTTCTTGATACATTGTGAATTGTGTTCAGTAGATCATCTTTACAATTTGTAACGTAATTACAAGCTATCCTGATGTTAGTTTTATGTAATGTGAAAACGTGGTGCGCATTGTAAGTAGCTTAATGGGAAATTGTGTGTGTTTGTGCAGGTTGAACCAGCCAAGTATTGTACAGCCTAACAGTTCAATTCAGTCCAGTCCAGCATTGTGCTGTCAGGTGTTGAACAGTCAGGAATTGTGCAGTTTACTATTGTACAGCTTGAAGCGTTCAAGTTGGAAACTGTCAAGTCAATGGAATCAGCTCATGTCAGCTTATGTTAGCTCATGGGCAGTCGGAAATATATTTGTATTGAACTACGTCTGTGTCATCTTCTCATTTCATGGGCTGCGTTCACAACGCCACCAAATCACGACAACCCACTGCAGATACGTAGATCTGTAACAATAGTATATCTACATTAGCGAGCCCAAATAGCTTGATGTGACATGACAATGGCGCTAGATGAAAAAGCAATCTTAGCGTCTTTGTTGCTGGCCAACCATTCTGTCTACTCTATCTTGCTTGGTGGAAGAAGTTCTCAATTTTATTGTTGCATTATTACCAATAGTCAATTTTTTTTCTTGTGTGTTTATTTAATGGGCTAGTTACATGTAGGGTAACACACCCTCCGGAAGCCGGCATCCAGCATCACACGCCAAGCCCTGACCTGGAACCCGCAGGGGAAGAGGAAGAGAGGCCGGCCTTGCAACAGCTAGAGGAGAGACACTGAGGCTGAGCTGAAGCAACAAGGCACCAACTGGACAGGAGCAGCAAGGACAGCCCAGAACAGAGTGCGCTGGCGAAGAGTCTTAGATGGCCTATGCGCCATCGGGAGCGAAGGGCTTAAGTAAGTAAGTATATGTAGGGTAACCGTTTCATGATAGGATTAAGCCACTTGAAGCAGTGGGTTACAGTGATTTTATAACAGCGGATGGGCACTAGGGCACTAAAGTCCTCCGCTGCGTGTTGTGCCTTAGAACGCCCCTCCACCTTGATAAAATCACTGTAACCCACTGCTTCTCGGGACTTATTCCTTTATTTAATAATTTGTCTCACCTTATCTGTTGCTAATTTAGGCTAAATCCATCTTATTTTCGCCAAAGCTAGAAAAGGTGTAGAATGCATTGACAACAATAGAACATTTGACATTATATTAATGTAATGAAATAAAAACTAAGCCAATGTCTTGTGCTGAAATTTAATATTTTGTCTGCAGAATGCAACAGAATGCTCCGTTTAGGCCCTGTTTTTAAAAAATTTTCCCCCGCGGGCTAGGCCTGCTGGCCCAGTGCGCTTCGCGCTCTGTTTTCAATTGCGACAAAATTATCAGCACACCCAAAAAATTTTTTTGCACTCCCAAAATTTCTATTTCTACCTAAAATTGTGTTTACAGCTCAGTAAGATCAGTTGGACCTAGGGAAAACTTGATATTTTCTCAATACCTCATCTGTCTCAACCTTTTTAAAACGAGAGAGACTTGATGTGCATTGCAAAAGATGTCCAAGATAAATCTGCATAAAGGCCCAAAATTTCGAAGTTCTATCTTCTCAACTTCCTGAACTAGATAGGATTTTGTGAATCGAAACCCTAAATCGCGGGGTTTCACCACATAAATCATCTCTATACCTAACCCTAACCCCCTAACCCTAACCCCCGCTCAATGACCGGACAACTCGCATGGTAACTAGTTATCAACGTGCGCCGGCCCGTGCATTCCCGCGCGCTCTACTTATAACCGGCAGTGCCTTAACTGAGCTTGTCGGGGAGTGCGTGAGTAGACTCGGGTACCTAACCCTCACCCTAACTGGCACTTTGGGGATCAGGGATGAAAGCAACACTCCTATCGGAGCATATTATCAAGGTCATGCAAAACACGGCCACAGAAGGGCAGTAAAATGCCTGCTATGAGTGTCCACTTACTTCAGTTTTCTGGTTATTGTTTAATATGAATTAACAGTCACAAATCTTTGAATCCACAGGAGACTTTATATCTTCCTATCAGCTAGAGATGTATAAAGAGGCATAAAGCATCTAACCATTAAGGTTAGTATGACTGGAAAAGATCTTGAGCTGGACAGAAATAGTATACAGCAGTTGTAGACTCCAGCTGAAGGAACATGAGCACTTTGGGAATTCGCACTCTCTACACCATTGGAAACCTGAGCACAGGCCCAGTGCAGAACTGATCCTGAGGCTTATATTCCCTTATAAACAGTCAGTCTGTGTGTTAGCTTTTCTAAGAAATTTTGGATTGGACTGCATTTCAGGATTGTGTGTTTTTGAGCAAATACTGAAAAAGATAGAAGATGATGATAATATACCCCATAAGAACGTATATATTTTTGTGTAACTTCCTGTATTTTTTTCCTGGGGCAATATTTCCACCTTTTCACGAGTCTCTGTTTATTCCTCTAAAATGACTGGTAGAGAATTTCAGTCATACCAAAAATTATTGGATCTTCTGCCTCAAATTGCCATAATTGTGAATTCTTTGTGCATATTCTATATGGCTCCCCAGGGAATCTGATGTCCTTAACCATAACATTTACCCTCATTGAACCAAATCTCATCTGAATGTAATGTTGATTTTTTTTTTTTTTTTGAAAATTTGGCATCTCCAATCCCGCCCAAATCTGGAATGCCCAATTGGTGAACTATGTACAAAGCTTGCTCGTATGCGACCCCTTGCTGCCAACTCAGGATAGTGAGGACAGTTCACGGCTTTCCTCCTAAGCACGTGCCTGTCAACCACTGATTCTTAGACACTCATTGGTTGAATCCTCATAAGTTCAGAACGAGGGCGGAGGATACCCGGACATGAACAAACCCGGAGTCTTCCTGACGAGCACCCGTCTGGCCAACAGGAGGTGCTGGAGCAACGAACAAAGCTATTATAGTATCCCCAAATCCGGCAGTCCCTTCCCAATTTGGAACCCTGTAGTGCGATGGCCAATTGTGCGCTACTCTGAAAAAGCTGCCGACCCCTGCCGGCGGGTACGCCGGGGCTCGAACCCGCAACGTGATAGTCACCTCTGCACTGTAGCGCAGTGCTTTAACCGAGTGAGCTATCCGGCAGCTCTTAATGTTGATATTTTTATCATAACAATGCATGCCAATGAAAAGTTAATGAAGAGACACACACACAAATATTATACAATGCTGTTAATGTCCCTCTTACTTAGTTTTACTAAACTAAATGCATTCTCAAGAAAATATGCAAGGTATATTATTGCGTACCATTTCTGTGGTCAAA
Source organism: Gymnothorax reevesii (assembly GCA_029721435.1). Taxonomy (NCBI): domain Eukaryota; kingdom Metazoa; phylum Chordata; class Actinopteri; order Anguilliformes; family Muraenidae; genus Gymnothorax; species Gymnothorax reevesii. Next base: position 66,432,751 of record CM056588.1, on the reverse strand, counting down.
ATATATTCATTTATCATGCTTATGATTACCTCCATAACCCCCAAGCAACTGATATTGCTTTTCTGGGGGTAACACATGCTTGTGCCATTGCAAGTGCCTCATCCCTCTGAATCTTTCATGATCTGTCTGCTGCATTTGATGCAGTCAACCACCAACTCCAGATCTCCTCACAGGCTGAGACAAGGATACCTGGGTCTGCCATCCCTTCATTTCCTCCATATTCAGCTGATAGGTCTCACCAGATTTCCTGAATGGGATCAGCCTCAGCATTCCAGCCTTTTGCTACAGGAGTCCCACAGGGTTTAGTGTTGGGACTTCACCTATTTTCCATCGACTTAAGCCTCTTTGCTATATTACCAAATCCTGTTGCCTCTCCTACCACTGTTATGCAGATGACACTCCATTTTTTTTTATCTCATTCCCATCCACTGATGTGTATGCTGAACATGGAATATCTAGACATTTCAAAGTCGATGGCTAGGGTAAATGTGAAGCTCAGCTTGTACACCCCCATTTCCAGAATAGTTTTGATGCTGTGAAAATGTAAATAAAACAATGCAATAATTTGCAAATCATTAAAAACTTATATTAAATTGAAAATACGGCAAAGATGACGTATGTTGAAACTTAGAAGTATTGTTTTTTGTAAAATATTTGCTTATTTGAAGTTTATGCCAGCAACGCGTTTCAAGAAAGTTGGGGCAGAGGCAATGTTTACCACTGTGTTGCATCTTTTCTTTTTTACAATACTCTGAAAGCATTTGAGAATTGAAGTGAGCAACTGCTAAAGTTTGGGAAGCAAACCTCTTCTTGCTTGATATAGGCTTTCAGCTGATCAACACTTTGCATACGTCTTTGTCATACCTTTTTCATAGTTTTAAATATTTTTTCTTTTTTTGGCTTAATATTTGCATGGCATAGTTTTAAATTGTATTTGTGGATGCAGTGACAGATGGTTTTTCCTAACAATGGTTTACAGAAGTGTACCTGAGCCAATCCAGTGGTTTTTGCTTCAAAATTTTGTCTGTTTATGAGGCAGTGCTGCCTGAAAACCCAAAGATCATTGCCATTGAAATTTGGTTTTTGCGCTCGTCCCTTGTGTACAGAGATTTCTCTAGATGCTCTACTTCTTTTGATAATATTATGTCATGTAGAGGATGAAAACCCCAAATTCTTTGAAATGATCCATTATGAAATGTTATTTTAAATTGCCTGTGCAGTCTTTCCCTGAGTGGTGAAGCCATTGCCATCTTTTTGTCTGAAAGACTTTTTATACCCTATCATGTTGCTGTGTTGCCAATTAACCTCCTTTGCTGTGAGATGTTTACCGTGTGTTTTTTGGCATCATTCAACTTTTCAAGTCTTTTGTAGCCCCTGTCCCAAATTTTTGGAGACGTGTTGCTCTTTTGAAAAGTGTTCTTCCAAAAACAATAACATTTCTCAGCCCAAAACAATAAAATTTTTCACTTTTCACATTTGACATGATGTCTTTGCATTATTTTTAATGAAATTTAGGGTTTGAATGATTTGAAAATCATTGCAGTCTATTTTTATTTACATTTTACACACTGTCTCAACTTTTCTGGACATGGGATTGTACAAGCTAAAGCTGCTCTTCATGCGCCACAACCTTCTCTCTTTAATGGAGTTTGTGGAGACATGCGGGGAGGGGTTTTGAATCAACATTGATGGCACTACAATAGCTGCCACTCACTCTGGTGGTCTTATGCAGCCAACAAACTTCCTGAACCAAACTGCAGCAACAGCATGGTCTTGCAGATTCGTTATGTACAACATCGGAAGGAATTTGACAGTAACAGGCTACCTCGTTTTTGTCTGTTTTTAATCTAAATTTTGCCTCCTCTGCTGTCGGTATTACTAAACTGTTTTATGATGAATGATGCATTAGACTGCTCTGGTGAGGCCTTTGCCTCAATTTTCTGTAAAGCACATTGAACTGCTGTTTTGGTATGAAATGTGCTATACAAATAAAGTTGCCTTGCCTTACCTGCTCGACACAGCTCCAAATCCAAGCCACAATGATCTTGCCTACCTATATTACTGCAGCTACTTCCTCTCTGGTCAATCATTTGCCCCATTCAATCCCACAGATCATTCAGAATGCAACTGCCCCACTCATCTTTCATCATCCCTAGTTCTCCAATGTACCTCCACTAATGGGGCTTTTGCTCAATCAGTTGCAGCCTTTATGTAATGGTTATATAATAAGTGCATATCTTAATATAAGCACTAGATGGCGGTATCTAGTTATATCATTATTTTTTAAGAGTGGAAAATGTATTCACCACTGCCAAGGAGGTGTATATTTTTGCCGGCATTGGTTGCTTTGTTTGTCTGTCTGTCTGTTGACAACTTTATGTGAAAAATTTTGATCAGATTTTAATGAAATTTTCACAGGTGGTCAGAAAATGACACAAGGACCAATTGATTAGATTTTGGTAGTGATCCGGGTTAGGGGGTAGGGTTAGGGCCCTGGGTGGAGGTACTGCGCTCTCTGAGTGCTCTTGTTAAATATGGCACAGATTCATTGTGTTGCTGTGATATGACTTTTACTAATGCTATTTTGTAGATATCTGAGGAAAATAGGGAATGAAAAGTCCAATCGTCATAAGAAAATGATATATTATGCTTTGGGATTTTTTCTTTTTTTATCATAATGACCACAAAGACAAATTGATGCAATACCAATACAATATACCATTGATTGCATGGTGAAATAGCTCCCATAGAGAGATTCTGAATTAATTAATTTACATTGACTTTATTGGGAGGAGAGACCTATTTTATTATTTTATTTTGAACATGTAAAAGGAAAGAGAACATAAAAAACTAGACAGAAAATAAAATGGTTCAAAAATGAATAGCCTAGTGCAGGGGTTCCCAAACTTTTCCAACTCACGGCCCACTTGAAAATCTAAAAAATGTCCACGGCCCACCTTTGTCCTATAAACAGTACAGACAAAATTATGCATACTCAGAACACTTAACAGCAACAATAATTGTTGTTGTTGTTGTTAAGAAAATAAAATAAATGGAAAACAACAACAACAACAGTAATTGTTGTTGTTTTTTATTTATTAACCTCCGCCAGGGGGTATATGTTTTTGGTGCCGTTTGTTTGTTGGTTTGTTTGTGTACAACATAACTCAAAAACTTATGGCCGGATTTTGAAGAAATTTTCAGGGTAGGTGGGTATTAACTCAAGGAAGAGGTGATTAAATTTTGGCATATCTAGGCCAAAGTACTGCTGAGATATACTCCAAAGTTCAAGATTTCAAGTCTTTCCAATGGGCCGGAGTTCCAATCACCGTGTTTTTGGCTTCGCTGCCCCCTGGCGGAGGTTCTGCGCGCTCTGAGTGCTTTTCTAGTTTATTATTATTATTAGTATTATTATTATTATTATTATAAAGATTGAAATTAAAGCAGGGGGATAAAGGAAGCCCAAACTTTTAATCCGTGGTGTACACACAAGACAGAATTAATTATCGAACACATTACGTGCTCCTCCAATTATGACCCTCGGTCATGATGACCAGAAAGCTACGTTCCGATCATAAACCATGTAAGGTTCCTAAAATATTGAGAGGTCAATAACACTCAATAGGTTATTACTACTAAATATTTTTCAAAATCATGCAATAAATATTTTACAATAAAAATCATTAAAAAAATCATATTTGCAAAAATGAATCATATTTTTAATGACCTCTCACGGCCCACCTGCAGTACCACCACGGCCCACCAGGGGGCCGCGGCCCACACTTTGGGAATCACTGGCCTAGTGCGAAGGAAATAATCAAAACACAAACATATACGAAAAGGAGTGGGAAGAAGTTCAAACTTATTGAATCCCACCCCTTCATCAGCTGATAATGGATAATTATTAAGGTTCCTATGGAAGTGTAAATTGTGAATAAAGTCAAAATGCAATGACTTTCAGATCACATGAGCCAATATGTTATTTACAATAAAACAAAGATAACCTTTCAAATGTTGAAACTGAGACATTTTACATTTTTATTCACAAAATTTGCTAGTAATTACTGTAACTGGCATCAGGTGTGTAACGTGATTGGCTATAAAAGGAACATCTTGGAGAGGCTGAGTCTCTCAGAGGTAAAGATGGCCAGAGGCTCTGCAACCTGTGAAGGCTTACGTAAAAAAGTTGTGAAATACTTTAAAAGCAATGTTCCTCAACGTCAAATTGCAAAGGCTTTGAAGGTCTCATCATCCACAGTGCATAACATCATCAAAACATTCAGAGAAACTGCAAAAATCTCTGTGCGTAAAGGACAAGGCCAAAGACTTTTACTGGATGCCTGTGATCTTCGGGCCCTCAGACGCCACTGCATCACTCACCGGCATGATTCTGTCATTGACATTACTAAATGAACCCAGGAATACTTCAAGAAACCACTGTCAGTAAACAGCAGTCCGCTGTGCCATCCACAGATGCCACCTAAAACTCTATCAGGCAAAAAGAAAGCCATTGTTGAGCATGACCCAGAAGTGGTACTGTGTTCTGTGGGCCAAGGCTCATTTAAAATGAACTGTAGCAAAGTGGTAAAGTCTCCTGTGGTCAGATGAGTCCAAATGTGACATTCTTGTTGGAAATCATGGGTGTCGTGTTCTCTGAGCTAAAGAGGAATAAGACCACCCCTGTTATCAGCATTCAGTTCAAAAGCCAGCATCTCTGATGGTATGGGTATGCATTAGTGCATATGGTGTAGGACAATTGCATGTTTTAAAAAGTCCCGTAAATGCTGAAAGGTATATAAGGTTTTAGAGTAGCACATGCTCCCCTCCAGATGATATCTATTCCTGGGAAGGCCTTGTGGATTTCAGCAGAACATTGAAAAACCACATACTGCAGTTATTACAACAGCATGGCTTCGGAGTTGAGGAGTCCTTGTGCTGAACTGGCCTGCCTGCAATCTTGATATTTCACCGATTGAGAACATTTGGCTCATAATTCAACGAAAAGTCCATCAAAGGAGACCCAAAACACTCCAGCAGCCGGTAGCCTGTATTAAACAAGAGTGGGATCAAATTCCAATGGCTAAACTCTAGAAACTTTTCTCCTCAATGCCCAGACGCTTCCACTCTGTGTTAAAAAGAAGAGGGGATACTACATCATGATAAACAGGCCCCTGTCCCAACTTTTTTGAGACCTGTAGAAGCCATCAAATTTGAAATGAGCTTATTTTGTGAATAAAAATGTAAAATTCTCCGTTTCGACATTTGTTATGTTATCTCTGTTCTATTTTGAATAAAATACTGGCTGGTGTGATTTGAAAGTCATTGCATTTTGATTTTATTCACAATTTACACTTTGTCCCAACTATTTCAGAATTGGGGTTGTTAGTTATATTTATGCCTCCGTTTAATTAGAAGGTAATTGATAGTATCATACATAATCTTAATACTGGCTACTTAAATATAAGTAATAAGTAATTATTATTTTATATTTATAAATGTACAAAACCCAAAACCAGTGAAGTTGGCACGTTGTGTAAATCGTGAATAAAAACAGAATACAATGATTTGCAAATCCTTTTCAACCTATATTCAATTTAATACACTGCAAAGACAAGTTACTTAATGTTTGAACAGGTAAACTTTGCAATTTTTTGCAAATATTAGCTCATTTAGAATTTGATGCCTGCAACATGTTTCAAAAAAGCTGGCACAAGCGGCCAAAAAGACTGAGAGAGTTGCTCATCAAACACTTATTTGGAACATCCCACAGGTGAACGGACCAATTGGGAACAGGTGGGTGCCACGATTGGGCATAAAAGCAGCTTCCCTGAAATGCTCAGTCATTCACAAACAAGGATGGGGCGAGGGTCACCACTTAGTGAACAAATGCATGAGCTGATTGTCGAACAGTTTAAAAACAACATTTCTCAACAAGCTATTGCAAGAAATTTAGGGATTTCATCATCTACGGTCCGTAATATTGTCAAAAGGTTCAGAGAATCTGGAGAAATCACTGCACGTAAGCGACAAGGCCGAAAACCAACATTTAGTGCCCGTGACCTTCGATCCCTCAGCCGGTACAGCATCAAAAACCGACATCAGTGTGTAAAGGACTAGGGATGCACCGATACCGATACTGGTATCGGGTATCGGCCCGATCCAGCCCCTAAAAGCTGGATCGGGTATCTGTGGAAAGGTCCCGATCCGCGTTGCCGATCTAGGCGCCCCGCACGCAAATTTTTTCCCCCAAACGGTTCGTCCATAGAGATTTTTTCTCGTCTCCTTATTGGTTGAAATATGTGAATTAATTATCTTACCACGAGCTTCTGTTGACTGTCGCCCATGTGGTATTGTTGACAAAATAAAGCGTTGCTAATAGTGCGCCAGCACATTAGTGACCGGGCACCACAAAACCAGTCGTATGTCGCCCCCAGGTAACAATACTAGTAGTTTTGAGTACAAGTACTAGTACTACTAGTAGTTAGCGATAAATTATTGATATTTTATGCGCTGTGTGTTGGGTAACCACATCCATTGCGAGTTGACAAGCTGGCTAGCAAATCAATGCACGATTCAACTTATTTTCCTGCACACCGGCAAGTGTGGAGAACAAATATCAATCGTTCCCTACTCTCGCTGCTGGTTGTAATGATTTGGCCTATCGGCGCAAGTTGTGAACAAGGGGAAACTCGAAAACCGGAACGAACATAATATTATTTCACGGGGTCAAGCTAGTTGACAAGCTGGCTAGCAAACTAATGCACAATTCAACATATTTTCCTGGACACCGGCAAGTGTGGAGGACAAAAGTCAATCGTTCCCTACTCTCGCTGCTGGTTGTAATGATTTGGCCGATCTGCGCAAATTGAGAACAAGGAAACTCTTAAACCGAAACTAATGAAATTATTTAACTGGGTCTTCGGGAGACTGAAGGAGACATTCAAAATAGCCTGCTTTCATAGTATATCTACATTAGCGAGCCCAAATAGCCTGATGTGACATGACATTGCTTTTAAGTGAGTGTTCTGCATAAGACAAAAAGGTGACTAGAAGTCATATGTGACATGGACACATTAGCTGCTTTAAAAATTGTTACAGAAGTTCAAAGGCTACTTGAGCTAAACATTTTAGGTGGTTGTTACTGCAGGAGAATTTTTATTGTACTTAGTTGTACAGATAGAATTTTATTTTGTACTTGAATTTTTGTTGTCACTTTAAAAACTTGACGCTAAGGCTAAGTTATGTTGTAACAAACAAGGTTGTTGGCACATTTGCACTTTTTTTTCATTAAAGTGCCACTTTGTTTTCAATAAGCATTTAAAAACAGTTGTTATATAGTTTGCATTGGAATGTTACTCTGATGCACTTTGTTTTTCTCTATTACCAGTCCAGTCAACAGGGTATAAAAGTTTATGATTGAAAAGTATTTTCTTTAAATTCAGATGCATTCCTTTAACAGGCGCTTAAAATGTTACTCTTATGAACCTTCTTTGTTTTTCTCTATTACCAGTCCAGTCAACAGGGTATAAAAGTTCATGATTAAAAAGTAATTTCTTTAAGTGTCGAAGCAGCAAGCATTTCTAACAGACTGTTGGTGAACATTTAAACATTCTAAAGTTTAAATAAATATGGACTTTAGAACTGCCATATGTACTCATTTTTTTACCCTTTACCCATAACATTACCATTCCTATCCCACAGTACAGCTTACAGGTTATTATTTAACACTGGTATCGGATCGGTATCGGTATCGGGCGATACCTGAAGCCTAGGTATCGGTATCGGTATCGGGACCAGAAAACTTGGATCGGTGCATCCCTATAAAGGACATCACCACATGGGCTCAGGAACACTTCAGAAAACCACTGTCAGTAACTACAGTTCGTCGCTACATCTGCAAGTGCAAGTTAAAACTCTTCAATGCAAAGCGGACTTCACAGGACTCTCAAGCATTCGGTATGATATTTAGTGCATCATTCACATTCCCGTGCTGTAGCCAGTAATTATTTTATCAATGCAATGCATGTGTTTCACGATCGTTCAAATTGTTCAAATGACATAACACCATTAGGAACATTTTTATGCAATTCCATAACTTCCAACTCCTGAGCGAAGAAAAGCGTGAGAAGTCTGGAATCATAATTGATTTCCATATTACTAGTGGCGAAATCCACGGTAACACGTTAAACTGATAAACTTCAATGCACAAGGACTTCAATTCCACCTGAAAATCACTTACAAATGTGCTAACTGAATAATTTCTGACTACAGCACGGGAATATGAAACTAAAGTCGAATGCGTAAAAGTTAAGAGCCTTGCGTTCAGGCGTGTTTCGCAAGGGTTTTTTCTGTAATCCATTGGGCTGTTTGGCATTGAGAGAGCTTCGATTCAAGGTTCCGCAGCCAGTTAAAGACAGAAGTGTCAGAGCGCACCAAGTGATGCATCTGAGCGAATCATGTTAGCAGAGGCCAGCAGTAGCCAATGATATTTTGTCAATAAGTTTAAATCCCCCTATGAACTTTCATAATTGGTTACTGATAGAAAGGAAGTGCCCTTATTTGGATTACACAGTGTTGTGCAGGAGAATCATAGCTTTACAATGGTACCGGCCATGACAGACTTCAGTGAGGAGGTGAAGTACTGTTCGTTGTGTTGGAATGCTTTTTGGTAAATTCAGAAGAAACTTGCTGCCGCAAGCAGACAAAGTGTAATAAAATAAACATCTAGATGTATAATTTTAATGTTTTCTTTAAATCAGTTTGAAAGAATACATATTCAAGGAGGAAACTATCCCAAAATCTCAAATTGACCACTGCATGAAAAATTGATGTTTCTGCCTGCCGTGTCTCACCTTAAATATTTACAATAGTTTTTTACAGAGAGAAATACAATAATCCCTGTGAATACCTGGTGACTGTCAAACCCCGTCCTCACCCCTGTGCCTCATGAATATCATCTTTATACATCCTTTTAAACTGGATCATGTTTGAACATTGCTTAAACTCCAATGCTCGTCTTTCCATAATTTCACCCCACATATTGAAACACAAAAATCTCTCATGGTTGTTTGCACCCTTTGCGTTTTTAATTTAAATTTCGCCCTTAGATTATAACATCCATCTTGATCATAGAAAACTATTTGAATATTAGCTGGTAATAAGTCCTTTTTAGCTTGTACATTATTTGTGCTGTGTGAAATTCCAGCTGATTTTACTATCTATTGTGACACCCAGAAGATTAATTTCATGAACCCTTTCAATGTTTACCCCATCTATGTGGACCTGTACCTGAGCAACCGACCTCATGTCAACCAAACAACATTACTTTAGTTCTGTTCAAATTTACTGATAATTTGTTATGATCAAACCATATTTTTCATTTGCAAATTTCTGAATTAATCTCCTAAGTTGATCTAAGTTGTCCCCAGGACAGAAAATATTTGTATCATTAGCAAACAAAACCAGCCTCAAAATCTTGCTATATACGCAAGTCATTTATATACAAAATAAATCATTTTGGACCCAACACTGACCCCTGGGGGACACCACAAGCAATGTTCAAACATGAAGTAAGTATAGTCACCCAACTTCACAAACTGTTGCCTGTTACTCAAATAACTTATTACCCACTTCATTACTATTCCCCCTATGCCATATTGTTCAAATTTGTTGATTAAAATGTCATGATTGACGGTGTCAAAAGCTTTTAAGGTCGATGAATACCCCAGCTGCATGCCTTTAACAATCTATGGAGTTTGTGATTTCTTCAATTGAATCAATTATTGCCCGCGATGTTGATCCTTTTTGTTCTTAAACCATGTTGCCTATCTGTAAGTAATTTGTGTTTATTGATGAATTTGTCCAAACTCACATTAAAGATTTTTTCTAAAAATTTTGGAGGATTGTGGAAGTAAAGAGACAGGTCTGTAGTTTGTGACATGGTGCTTGTTCCCATTTTTGTACAGAGGTATGACTTTTGCTGTTTTCATTTTGTTTGGAAATTCACTGGTTTGGAATGATAAGTTGAAAATGTGTTAAAGGTTTTAAAATCCCATCAATGAACCTTTTCACTGTTTTCATATCAATATCATTGCAATCAGTAGACATTTTGTTTTTACAATTCATAACAATATCAATAATATCTTTCTCGTCTACAGCTGTAAGAAACATTGAATCTGGGTTTCAATTAATCAAAATATCCTTACCTTCTGTAGAAGGCTCCAGATCAGGGATTTTTTTCTCTTAGTTTAGGTCCGATATTTACAAAGAATGTCTTGAAACTTCCAACCGCATCGTTCATGTTATAATTTTCCTTAGCATCGTCAAGAAAGTACTTAGGGAGCTAACTTGTCTAAAAGCATTTTTATAAAACTGTTTAGTATGCCCCATATTCCTTTTATATTATTTTTTGTTGTCATCTAATATTATAGTATTCTTTCCTGCTTGTCCTTATGATATTAATTAATTCATTTTTATACAATATATTTTTCTCTTCTGCCTTTTTATTTATTTCTTTTATGAAGTTTCTATACAGTGCATTTTTCTTTTCGCAGGTGTTTTGTAATCCCTTAGTGATCCAAGGACACTCCAAATACTGTTTTATCGGACAATTTTTGTCGTATAATGACTTGAATATTCCTAAATGGATCAAAAATCCTATCAATGTCCATTTCTTTGTAAATGTGTAAACGTCATCCCAGTTGTGTGCCAATTAGTCATTTTTAAAGGCGTTCATGGATTCATCTGGCCTCCTTCGTTTGTATTCTGTTTCGATGTCTGGCTTATTAGTCCCCCTACCGGAAATGGAGGGGGCTATAGGATTGAACTACGTCAGTCCGTCCGTCCGTCCGCATTCTTGTCCGCATCATAACTTCAATAGCGTATGACCTAGGAACATTGAAGTTGGTGTTTGGATGCATCTTGGGGAGAGGGTGTGTCATGTACCCTATTCAGGTCACTTTGACCTACTTTTTAGGAAATATAATATGCATACACCGGTAGGGGACTAGTATTGCGCAGCAATGCGACATTTGCCGATAGGCGGTGCACTTGTTACAATTAAAGCAGATTATTCTTCTGCTAAAAGGTTTATTAGTCCGATTCTCAAACAAATTATCAATTTGTATGGGCTCAATCGGGGTACAAACTTCAGTGTGGAGCTGTACACTCGCCACTAGCAACTTTAGCCCCATTGTCAACTTGCGGCAAGCTGTTGAGCTTCTCCCTGTTGCGTTCGCTTATGCGGTTGTCAATTCGCACAGTTGTACGAACTTAAGAGTCTAAAGTCAAACAGGGTTCTAAAGTGGCCAACACGTCCTTTATCACCTCAGTAAGGGCATGGCTGAACACGGTCATAAGAGGAGCCTCCGGCCAACCTGTCTCAGTGGCCAGAGAGCGAAAAGCAATAGAAAATTCAGCTGCGCTTTCTTTGCCCTGTTCAAGGTGCATTAAACGCGTGGCTGCGTCTTGACCACAAATGTCTTGATCGAAAACAGACATCATCTCCCTAACAATAGCATCTACAGAATTTATGACCGGTGAATTTAATCTAATTAGTGGGCCGACCCAATTGAGCTCTGTGCCAGCCAACAGGGATAATATAAATGCAACCCGAGAATCCTCATTAACAAAATGCGATGGCTGAGCCTTCAAAATTTCTTACACTGGGCGAGAAAATCCTTACACTTTCTGGCCTCGCCACTTTATCTTTGGGGCAGTTGTAACTTAGGTTCTCAGGGAGGATGTACGGATGGTGCTTCTGCAACTTTTTGTGAAGTTTGTGACGTTAGAGATTTAATACTAATTGAACACTCTCCTGATTCTGGAGAGCGGTCTCTTGCAGGTGTAGTCTCAACAAGTTCAGATCGTTGATTGCAAAAATCTGATAGTGATTTAGCAAACCCAGCCAACATCTCTTGTTGGCTGGCAATAGCCCTCTTAATTTCAGCCACCGCTGGCGTCTCCATGGTGGCTAGAATGTACTGTGATGGGTGCTGGAAGTGGACGCCAATAGCAGCGGCCAGAAATAAAAGTCAACACTAACAGGGTGCTGAGAGACTAAAAACAGATAGAAATAACGAGACTCACGCTACCAACGGACCTGACGCCGTCCGTGGTAGAAAATAGGCGAGCTTGAGGAAAACAAAAGAAAACGGAAATAAACCAAAGATTCCATTGCTCACTAACACTATTCCTGTTATACAACTAAGTCCCTGACAATACTCTCTCTAGTGACCTTACCGGCAAAAGCACCAAAGGAACACTGACACTCTAGCAACGGGAGCGAGGCGAAATAGGAGTTTAAATGGAGTCCGGGCCATGCCCCTAATCAATGCCAGCTGGCCCAGGAATCCGATTGGGAGCAATCGATATGGTCCCGGACGAGAGCAACAAAGAAAGCTCTCAATACCTCCAAACCATGACAACAATGCATGAGGTCACTCCCGCTTCAACGCAATGAACCACCCCATGCACTGATTTCATGGCTCAAACCTGATGTCATTGGTTATTTCCTCCTCTGTCTCTGTTCATGAACTCGGATATTCACTCTGAAGAAACGTCCACCCCAATGTGTCTCCTGTCATTCCTTTTGTGGTGCTCCCCTTGGTTGATTGGTCACTGTTTTCATCTGACTGAGTGAACGGGAAAGACCTTTGGCTCTGGGTGTTTTGCGCTTGGTAGGTCTGTTGTGAGTTAGAAGTGAGGGGTCATTAGCAGAGCCATTATTCTCTACAGGACCCCACAGCCCATCGTCTGACCAGCCAGATCCCAGCCAGACCTCCTTAGTCTGAACAAGAGACACGTATAACCCCCTAAACCTAACTAACTTGCATGCACAGGCCAGCACAAAGTCACTCAGTCCGCGCTAGGAAATCACTATGACGTGCAGCTTTGCAGTGTTGAGCAATTTGTATATGTTGATTAGTGTTAACTCTTGTTCATCCATGGCTTCATAAACTGTACATCCCATGTTCTTTTTAGAGAGTTAAACCAATATCCCCAACAATGTGAAATACCTCAATCAAAACCGTAAAATTAGAATTCTGTAACCTTGAAAGTTGAGACCTCCCACATAGCTAGAGGCCAGTGGACCACTAGGGGAGCTCTGGTGTTTTTCTGGCATTTTGCTCATCAGTTAGAGGGTGGTCCGTGGACGTCTTACTGACAAAAAGCCCATGGCTTTGCCCATTTTGATGTTTAGAATATTCTTCTAAATCCATTTCAGTTACAATTAATGTAATTTTCTAATATTAATGCAAGGTAAAAATATAATGGTGCATGAAGGTCTGACAGTGGGCCAGAAGTGGTGCTCCAGTAACTAGAAATCTGATTCTGCTATCTGGGCTTTAGCGTACAATTTGGTCCCCCCCACTTTGAAAATATCTCCTGCGCCCCAAGTGCATGTTTTTCCACACAGCTAGAGCTGAGGGAAGTTGAGCCCCCAGAGAGGGGTAATATCCAGAGAGCAGTGGGGCAGCAGAGAGAGGGCGGCGGTGTGGAGCGCGCTCAGTTCGTAGCAAAGAGAGGGTGGCGGTGTGGAGCACGCTCAGTGCGCAGCAGAGAGAGGCGGGGGCGTGGAGCGCGCTCAGTGCGCAGCAAGGAGACTGTTTGACTCCAGGATCTCTATCCAACAGGAGAAGACTGACAGACTGACTAATAAACGCATGTGCATTATCCTGCCCTGTGCTCAGTCAAGAAACACTAAAACAAAGGGTCTCTAGGATGAGGGTGCAGATTAAGATCTGCCGTTGGTAATAAACTGCTTGCACACAGGCACAGCAACAGCTCCGCTGGGTCTACTTTACCTCCCTGATTGACACCATTTATGAAAGCAATTACCTTCCAAACCAATTTATTTGTTGGAACAAAAATGCACTGTAAGCCTTACATTGGAACAGTCTGGCGAAATAACAGCTCACAGCTTTGTACACATGAACCGGACAAAACTCCCATCCTGAACCAACTGCCCACATCTATTTTACAATAAATACATGTTTACTGAAGCCACTCAGGTGATAAACCTTGGACATTAGCAGGACTCCACCTGAAATAAACCTGCTAACATCTGCATCCAAGCCTGTTACTGCACTTACTGAAGTCGCATCAGGAGGATGGCAAACGTAAAAGGCTTTTTTCAGTTGAAGCGTGTCCATTCATTTTTGGATGTATGTATCTGGAAAAAATGAAGTTACAGTACTACATTAAAAAAGAAAAATTACCAAATTTACAAAGATATATATATATATATATATATATATGTACCAGACCAGCTGACAATTATATCATTTTAAACATTTGGATGCACACACATAAACACACGCACACAGTTGCTGACATGCACTGCAATGTCACTGAAGACTTTGCTCTAAGGCAGCTGTGGCCTTATGCCCTTCTGCGAATCATCTCTCTCTCTCTCAGTGTCTGTCGGTCTCTCTCTCTCGGCTCATCCCAGATCTGTGCGCTGATGAGCCCCATTAGGCCTGTCACTAATCAGATTGCCAGGAGGGGCGGAGCGGAGAGGAGAGAGGAAGAAGGAGAGGGAGGGGGGCTCTGGCAGTGCTCTTCCTGTTGTGGTAACCACGCGCACTCAATCTCTCTCTGCAGCACTCGCTACAGCAGCTGCAGCGATCGGCTTCTCCCTGCCTCCCTCTCTTCTTCCCTCTCCGGCTGAAGGACCTGTGGTCAGCACAGCGGCTCCAGCTCTCCGTACGCAGAAGGGGACACCAGCTGGATCCTCTGTCAGAGATTCTGCATGACTGTCACAAAGGTAGGATGGGGAGACGGGACAGGGTGATGGGATGGGGCTGCGGCGTTTTGGTGCTGGTTCAGCAGCTGCAGGACGCTGCCGCAGGGTGTCGTGCGGAGGGGGGGGGGGTGTGCGGAGACAGGCAGGGTGGGCGTGGGGGAGGGGACAAAACTGAACTCTTGAACATGACGGGCACGGAAGATGGGCTTCTAAGCTTTGGCCTCACTGCTCGTGAGATGTTTCTGTATAGCGTAGGGTAAAAGACCGGCGCGGCATAGAACCTGCTGCTGAAGGGCATTAACATGAATGCAGTGCACTCAGGGACACTGGGGCTGTGACTGGGCATCTTGATGGTTCTGGAGCTACGATGGTGGAGGCGAGAGGGACAGCGTATTCTCCTAGTGGGCTAAGCACAAGGATATAGGAGTGGGCGGGGTTGCAGGGGGTCACCTGAGTGGGGGGCGCGTCAGGGCAGGAGAGAGTGTGTGCAAGTGTGCATTTATTTTTGGGTTTATATATGCGGCCTGAGAATTTGAACTGATATCAGCTCCAGGCCAAATCTTCTTAATCAGCTAAAGGGCTACAGGGGTTTTGCAGTAATACTAACATGGGACGGGTGTCTCTTCAGCTCTCCAATAAAGCAGAACAAAGGGAAAGATGGGTAAAGCTGCTGGTGCTGCAGGTATTGGTCTGCAGGGCCCTGTTTGTTTTGTAGAGGGACCAGGCCTGCAAAGTTAGCCCTGACCCTGGGTGTCATCATGTTTCCCCATGATAATGGCTTCATATGCAAATATGAGTGATGTGTGGGCATCCCTTTGTATGGAGTACGCCTGTGGAAAGCGGCAGATGCGTTTGACTTGGCTGCCGAGCCAAATAACGGTCCATAAGGAACGACTTGGCAAGAGATGGCAAAGCTATGGTAATGGCCACTATGACAATAAACATTGCGAATGCAGGAGATGAGTTACCACAGCTCAAGAAAGCATCCCTGTGTTTTAATGTATATCTCCTGCATTTCAATGCCAATTAAAATCATACAAATAAGAGCCCTGCTCACACCTCAACCTGCGTTCGTCTGCACTGAACACATTTACTGGACAGTCCTAATGTGAGTGAGAACGCAATAAAAAAAGACTGCTACTCTCACAAATCTCAGCGTCAGTCTGATCCATGTCAGTATCTCAAGAGGGATAAAATCTACTAGAAACGGGATGAAATGTCCTCTGCAAGATGTACTGCAGACACACGAGTGGTGATATTGATTCATGCCTCAGAGAATATGGTAATGATCTGTTCTAGTTGCTGGGGTACATCAATGCCCCACAGAAACAAACAGAGGGATGGCGTTATTTTCATCGAGAAAGTTCAGGCAGGGGACGGGGCCTGTGAGGCAGAGAGGTCAGTATCTGCTGACTGCGGAGAGTGAGGTTGTGTTGTGTGGAGGTAAATAGACACTGTGAAACACTACGGTGACTCAGCTAGCGTTGCCTATGTGTCAGTAAAGGTCTGGCAGGCCATTCATCACCAGCTAAAGACGAGACGGAGCCATCACTCCGACCCTGTCGACCCACGCAGGTGTCTTCACAATGAGACAAAAGCTAATCCAGCGGCTAACATCTTCAAACCAAATTAGCCTGGACTTTAATGATTATTTGTGGCATCGGGCTGAAGTGAAGGAACGACAAAAGGTGTGAAGCACGAGAGTTTATAAATCCTGCTGGAAACTGTATTAGATGTTTTACATCCTGCCTGTGCATGTGCATGCATACGCTAACACGCACAAACGTGCTAACACACACACTCACTCACATACACACAGCACATGCACACACACTCACACACACAAATACATGCACACACACACAAATGAATGCACACTCTAATACACATACACAGACAAACAAACACACACACACACACACACTCACATACACATGCACGCACTCACATACACACACTCACACATACACACCCTAAAAACATAATGGGAAGAAAGGTGTCCTTGAGGCGAACAGATTGCAGATCAGGAAGTCAGACGGGGTGAAGCAGTGATTGTGGAAGGAACAGATTCCTCCAGCAGACGATGTAGACAAGCCTCAGGCCGGGGTAAAGCTTGACTCTAAGTGTGAAGTTTTTACTCTGGGCCTGTGATGTTTGTACTCATTAAATGAAGCAGTAGAAGCGCACAGAGAGAAGCCTGGGGCTGTGGGGGGAGCTGAGGTGTTCATGTATCGGGATTCTACACTCTGAGGTACAAGCAGAGCGCACTTGTGTGTTTAACGCAGCCCAAACTTACCGAAACCGCCTCTGCAGTTGGGGCTGAGCCGAGACCCTGAGACAAGCACACAGGGGAGGGGATGGTGGGGAGGGGAGCTGCGGTACTGTGATGGGGGGGGGACAGGTGGGGGGAAAGGACAGGAAACACATGCTTGTCAAAGGGTGAGGACTTCCTCCTGGGAACAAGTGGGAAATGGAACAATGACGGCTCGCTTCCTGGAAATACAAATCTAACCAACTGTAGGCTCAGAAACTGAGCAAAATTGACCGGTTAGATAAAGGGCCATCTGCTGCATTACCTGACAGAGCACCCTGCTCAAGTGAAATATTCTCAGAGCTGTCAGATGTTCAGAGAGGTAACCAATGGTAGAGAGATAATGGTGGCAGTGTAATTGTTTCTATGGACACTAGGGTGATCAAAAATGCTTTCACAAACGCCATGAGTAACAGAGTTGTTTTTTTTTTTTTTTAATTAAATGCATGCACATGAAAACATGTATGGTCTTGGATAGATATGTTTTGCTTTTTTGACATTTGCGTGGTCCTCGTAAGGGATTTTGGAGGATTTCGGCAACTTGTTTGAAGTCAGCGTTACGGTTTGTTTGGGAAAGGTTAGGTTAGAGTTAAGCTTAATTTTGTTATGGTTGGGGTTTGGAAAAGGCTCTGCAGAATGAATGTCAGTAAAAACAATATTCTTGTATGTGTACCTTGTGTATGTGTGTGTTCCTTTGCGTGTGTGTGTGTGTGTGCTTGCGTGCGCCAGTGCGGGTGTGTTTATGAGAGTGTGTGTGTGTACCTGTGTGTGTGTGTGTGTAGACATACCTGTGTGGGTGTTTGTATGCAGCTGTGTTTGTGTGCGAGCATGTCTGTGGGTGTGCTAATGTGTACCTGTGTGGTTGTGCGTGCGTGCGTGAGTGAGAGGGTGTGTGTGCAGGGGTGTGTGTCTGCCTGAGAGTGCTGGAGTGTGTTGGCAGGACTCCAGAAAGGATAAAGACTTTGTCTTTCCACACTGTTGTGCTTCGCTGTAGATCAGTAACTGAGAATCTCCACACTCTGCAGCCGGCTGGAGCAGACGCCCATAAATACAGGCTGGCCCGCTATGCCATTGTCGCCCACGGCAACCCCACAGGAGCCCTAACCCGAGATTCTCTTTCCGTGACACAGGGGCACAGAATTAGGAGGGAGAAAGTGTCCCTTTCTGAGCAGGACGCTCCTGTTAAGCCGGAGTGCAGCCCTGCTCATAAAGGCCATGAGCACCGGGTTCTGTTCAGGTTCAAATTCAGGCTGCTGGCCAACCCAACAAGCACATTTATGACAGAGTGAAATGTAGAGTGTAGCTCTGCATGGGAGAGCAGCACAGGCAGGCGCAAGGCACTGCACAGTCTTCATATTAACCTCCAAACATACTGCTCTTCTCTGTCTATCACTTGGGAGACAGCGTACAGGAGCTGTCGTGGGAGGAATCTCAGCCAACTGAAGCAGGCAATATTATAAATCAGGAAATATACGACCCTAACTTGGTTATGAAGTACTCTGTGTGAACGCGCAACGATTGTGTCTGCTGGTACGTAGTACATGGCTTTGTGTCTGTTTTTGTTAAACCCTGTGTGTGTGGATATGTGTGTGTGCTTTTGTGTGAGTGCATTGACATGTGCATGAATGAGGACCTGTGTCTTCGTGTGTTTGTGTATGTGTGATACAATTATAGTGACAGACTGGGGACGGTAGCATTATGAGGACCTGCCGTAGTGTTTGGGTTGCAGCCTCGCTGTCTCTGTCTTGCCTCATTATTTTAAGAGTCTCCAGCACTAAGCAGCCACTTGAGAAGGGGCCCCCGGGGACCCCTATAGTTAACCCCTAGCCTCGAGTCCCTGAGGAGCATATGACAGCTGGAACACACACACACGCACATGCATACACTCTCACATCCTTGTACTTATAACTTTGTGAGGACATTACATTGACTTCCATTCATCCTTCCTGTGTCCCTACAGCCTTTCCCTAATCTTAACAATAAGCAATGTATGCCTAACACAAACCCTTACCCTAACCTTAACCTATTCCTAATTCTAACCTTATCCCAAACCCTTATCATAACCCTAACCTATCCCTAATTCTAACCTTACCCCTAACCTTAACTAATCAGTCACAATTTGCCCTTGTAGTTGTGAGGACCGGCCAAAATCACTTCCCAAAAAAGACTTCACTTTGTTGATTAAAAAGTTATTCCGGTCCTCGGTACGTAGCAAGTACAAGAACACACACAAACTAACACACACGCAGACACACTTTTACACACACACACACACATATATACAGACACATTTTAAATCACCAATGAGCAGTGGCAGATGATGCCTGCATAGAATAAAGTACAGAAACAATGAAGGCAGCCATGGGCATCACACCAGGAGAGTTGCAGCCATCACACATGGACACAGGAGCTGTCTCTACACCAGAGTCTTCACAGTTTCAACACCTAATTCCATGGTACTGATTTCCTGAAGGATGACGTTTACATGACTTGGCGTATGCACGACAGACAGTTGAACTGTTGGCTTCCATTAATGCTGGACATTGTGCACTGGGGCAATAGCTAAGTTTGTTTGAATGTAGTTCAGCTTGGCTTTGAAACTTCTTAGGACGCTGTCAACACAGTGGTAGTAAGTGGTCAGTGAACAAACCCACTGATGAAATAAAGGTTGCAGTTGGTTCAATGAAAGAAAAGAACTTGAGGCAAAGGCATCCAACAATGGTGTTGTAAGGTTGGAGGAAAAAACTTTTTTTGTTTGATCGCAATGCTTGGCAACCTTTTGCAGACTTGGTCTGTGATTGTGCGGACATTGGGATCCCCATGTGGCGGGTGAGGCTCGCGTCTCTCGTCAGAGTCCGTGCGGCTCCTAAGCTCCCGGGGTCCCAGGTGGGGGCTGTTTCTGGCTTCCTTCTTGGAGAGGGTAAGAGAGGGAGAGACGCAAGACAAGACAAGTGGGTATTGTGCAAATGAAGGTGGTATATATTAGGCGTGTGGACAAATAGGAAGGCGCATTGGGAGCGGCCTTGTTCATTAACCTTTGTTATCAGTGTAGTGTATAGGTGAACTACACTAAATGATGTAAATATGAAGTTCTGTTTGAGAAAAGGTGAAAGGTCTATAGCTCTGATTGGCCAGCATGGGTTCATATTAAAAGGGGTGCACTGTGTAATGCATGTGCAGGAAAATGTCAAACAGCCAGGAGAAGCTGCGGCAATGTATTTTGTTACATCCGTTTAATAAAAGCAGTAAAACTGTAAAAATGTATTTTGTCGGTTTCATTAAGAAGGGTAAATGAAGACATGACAAGTGGGGACGAGGATAAAGTTCCCCGTTGGACGTGAAAAAAGGGAGTTGCATAGCCTGCTGTTGGCTGCCTTAAGTTTATAACATGGGGTCAAGTTAGAAAAAATAGCGCTGTACAGTTCCGAGACGGGTCTTGCTTTTGACGAGACAGCGGATAATTTCTAAGCCTATTAAGAAAGGCTACAGCAATTTTTGGATGTTCTATTAAAGTTGTACGGGACTTTTTCTCTCCAAAGAAAAATGTGTTAGCAGAAAGGTATACTTTCCGAAATCGCAAGCAGCTCAAAAATGAGACATATAGGTGCTGGTCAACGAATTAGAATAATTTGAAATAGTGCAATCTTTACATTTTTTTTATGCATTTTTGTGCAGAAAGCAAATCAGGTGTTCACCGTGCCTGTCCTCCTTGTTAGAGTAATCACAGAACTCGCTACCTGCAAAAAATTTACTCAGCTTAGCTTTCCATTGTTGTTTCATTGAATTACAATAAGTGCTTGAATTTTTTTGTTTTCTGTGAAGAGTGTTCACTGTGCAGTATAAAGTTAGGGTTGAGTAGAATTTCTAAGTTGTAAAATCAATCATGGGTCAGCAGTGCGACCTCTCAACCGGAATAGTGGCCCAAATTCAACCCTTCGCCAACAAGGCTTCACCCAAACTAAAATCGATGAGCAGCTCGGCATCAGCCACAAGCACACCAAGTCTTCTGGCGTCCGAAAAACTTCTGCTTGCAACAACAAGCAGCTGACAAAGATCGCAGTCAGCAACTGGTTCAATTCCACTTCCGAGCTCAGCGACTTGTGGAACGAGCAGACCAGCACTAACGTCTCGAGATCAACCACATACCGTCGTCTGCGCGAACTCTGCTTCAAATCTCGCGTTCCAGCAGTAAAACCAATGCTGAACAAGAAACAAATGGAGAAACGGCTGAAGTGGGCCAAAGAACACTGCGAATGGACTGCTGAAGACTGGCAGAAAGTGGTCTTCAGTGACGAATTACGCTTTTGCATCTGGCATGGCCAGCCAACTAGCCTGACCTCAATGTCATTGAAAACCTTTGAGCCATCGTCAAGCAGAAAATTCGCGACAGAAGGCCGACTACACTGGACCAACTGAAGCAGAACATCGCCACTGCCTGGGAAGCAGTGAGTGCAGAAACGTGCGACAAGCTGGTCAAATCGATGCTGCGGAGACTTCAGGCAGTCATACAAGCCAAGGGGGCAGCCACAAAATACTGAGAAAGTGATGATTCTAATGATAATAAAAATTATTCTAATTCAGTGAAACGGTTTATCCATTATTCTAATTCAATAAAACAACAGTGTCACAGTTAAATGGCCTAAATGGGCCTTTTGGAAAGCTCAGCTGAGCAAATTTTTTACAAGTAGCGAGTTCTGTGATTACTCTAACAAGTAGGACAGGCGCGGTGAACACCTGATTTGCTTTCTGCACAAAAAATGCATTTAAAAATTTTACGATTGCACTATTTCAAATTATTCTAATTCGTTGACCAGCACCTGTATAAAATGAGACAGAATATACCGCTGCATTAAAAGGTTTGGCGGCTTTAATGCCGGTTTAGAAGAACAGGTTCGCGACCTGTTTATTTTCGGCATATCGAGCAAGGAACTGCGCAGTAAACTTTTGAATTCAGTCAGGGATGGACTTTTAACATGGGCTAGAATGTTTGAAATTGCTAGCAACCAGGAATGCACGATGGCTAGCATGCAGAGGTTTCAGCAACAACCTCCGCACAGAGTCGATAAAGTGTACGCGAAACGGGAAAAGGCCGAGGGACAGTGACCACTGCTATATGTATACATGGAAGGAAAGAAAAGATTTTAATTCCACTGAATGTCACCGCTGTGCCGGAAAGGGACATCTGGCTGCAGACTGCAGGTTCAAAGATTTTCAGTGTCGGTTTTGTAAGAAAACAGGGCATATTGAAAAAGCTTGCAGAAAGAAAACGGGCAGTGCATCCACTGCACCATCCGACCAGCGCGGAAATGCAGGACACGGTCGGAAAGACTTGAACATAATCGCCGATGACGCGGAGAAAGTGCAATCAGTCCACGTAGCGGCTGCTTTCTCTGCGCTCAGTCTCTCTCTGGTAGAGCAAAATCAGGACATGGGTTTGTACTGTGTTAAACCTGACATGGACTGCGAGCATGAAAAACCATACAAAGTGTACATAAGATGTAATGCTAAACGAATGTGTATGGAGGTTGAATCAGGTGCTTGTTATTCAGTCATATCTGAAAAGACATACAGAAACAACTTTAAAGGTGCAAAGTGATGGTCATAAGACAAGGTCTTGAGAACCTATACTGAGGAACCACTAAAATTACTCTGTGTAATCAAAGTTGATGTCCAGGTAAATAATCAGAAGCTAAATTTACCTTTGATAGTGGCAAAAGGGAATGGAATAACCCTTATGGGTCGAACTTGGATTTGGTCCAGTGACCCAGTGATCCAAGTGACCCAGTTGAGAAACTATGCGCAGAGTACAGTGAAGTGTTTGATTCAAAATTAAGGCTAGTGAAAGGCATTAAAGCTAAGTGTATGGGGTCTATTCTCCCAGTAGCGCGTAGGTCCTTTTTTACGCAATTCGAGTTATGCGCTTTGAGTTACGCGTATTCTCCCCTACTCGCTTCGATCCTGCCCACAGCGCTTAACTTCAGAATGTAGGCGGCCTTATGAAAGAGGTGTGACTAATGCAAAAGAGAGGCAGACTCTGTACAAAGCTCATTGATCATGGCTATCAGGAAAATATGGAACAAGGATTTTCTGATTAACCATGAAAATGCAGTTGTGGTCCATGGAAAACGCAAACCAGACATTAAATTTGAATATTGTGGGCCTGCTGATAAAACCTAGTATTTCCAAACTGATAAGAAACAAAATTTGTATGTCCACTATTCTTGCACGTAGGATTAAATATGTTTTATTTTATTTATATTTTACATTTTTTTAATATATATATATAATAACTGGAACTAATTGGAGAAGAGGCTGTTGCGTAACATCATGTGATGATTTCGTTTGATGATTTATTATGGCGATGAGAAATGTAGTTTAGAAATAAGGAAGAACAATCGAATATTGAATGTCTCAACCTTTACCATGTTAAATAAAATAAAATTAATGTTAAAATTCGGCCTATAACTGACCAAACGCAATATTCTATTTGCGTTATATTGGTGCTTGACCTTAATACAGCCCTCAAAAGCGCATAACAGAAAAAGCGTGTAAGCCAGGGGGAGAATACGCGTAAGTGTTTTTTGCCTGAGAAATGCCCGGAAACGCCCCGATAAATTATGCGCAGATTGAAAAGGAGACATTAAGCATAATATTTGGTGTAAAAAAATTTGAATGAGTACCTATATGGTTGTAAGTTTACTCTTTGTACTGATCATCAGCCCTTGGTTAAGATCTTCAGAGATTAAGATTGCAGATGTGGGTGCTAATACTGGCAGCTTATCAATATGAGATTCAGTATAAGAAATCTGTGGAGCATGGTAATGCAGATGTATGTCATGGTTACCGGTTCTCACTGAAACACAAGAAAAGTAACCACATTTCTAAGATGTCCTTTTTGGATGAAATTCCAGTGCCTGCTTCTGGCATTTCAGAACAAACCAAATATGATCCCACCTTAGTGAGGGTGATGTCTTACACGCTAAACGGGTGGCCTAAACATGTAACTGACAGTGATCTTAAACCTTACTGGATAAGATGTAATGAATTGATAATGGAAATTCATTGTGTGATGTGGGGTTTAAGGGTAATTGTGCCGTTTTCCTTGAGGTCACAAATGTTGAATGAGTTGCATGTTAACCATCTTAGGATTGTAAAAATGAAATCCATGGCACACAGCCATTTTTGGTGGCCAAATCTAGATTTAGAAATTGAGCAGCTTGTAAGTGCTTGTCGCACGTGCAGGTTAACTAGGATAAGTCCACCCACAGTGCCTGTGCTCTTGATATGGAGCAGACAGGCCATGGCAAAGGCTGCTTGTGGATTTTGCTGACAAAGGCAAATACAAATTCATGGTACTGACTGACGGCTATTCCAAGTTAAGTAAGTAAAATTTATTTACTATAGCACTTTTCACAGAGGACATAAAACTCACAAGGTGCTTCACAGTATAAAAAACGTGCAAAAAAACACAAACCGTAAAGTACAAGAAATAATAAATATACAAATACAAAAGACACACAGTAAGATCACAACACAAAAACAACAGTACACCAAAAAAAAGAAAAATTTCCAAGTGCCCGGAAGTTGGCTACTACAACGGCAGAAGAGACTATTTCTGTTCTGAGGGGTCTCTTTGCATCCTATGGTCTGCCTATGGTCTTGACTAAAGCTACTGAAATCAAATACATCATCTGATTATGTTTCTGAATTAACTAAACAGAAGTTGCTTGCTAATCAAAGCTGCAGAAGCCTGCTGCTGTGTGTGTGAGCTGCTCATGCATGTGTGAATTGAATTGCTTGTATGTGTGTCTGTGTGTGTGTGTGTGTGACTGTGTGTATGTGTGAACTGTTTGTATGTGTGTGTGTGTGTGTGTGTGACTGTGTGTATGTGTGAACTGTTTGTATGTGTGTGTGTGTGTGTGTGTGTACGGCCAATCAGTGTTAGATTCCACCGGGCGCATATCTGCAGCATAAAGTGAGCGATGCTATTTTGCTGTGTCTTGCAGGCGACTTCATGTCCCACTGAGCACGGAATGTCAGCGCAACTTACTCCCCTTGATTGTTACTTAGCTTTAGTCACTATAAAAACTTCGGTCATGTGACAGATACCTTGGTGTTTATGAAAACACTATAGCAACATGATGACATCATAGACGTACATGTGATGACATCATAATGGTGCATTGTTCACTATAATATTAAAGCAAAGTTACATAAAACAATAAAATTTATACTTGGGCTGAAAGTTGGGCCGCATGTGGGTTGAATCTAGAACCCATGGATCCCCATGGGCAAAGTGCTAGTTGAAATATAATTCTCAACAGTAGTAGCGTCCCTTCCAGGAAACGCCAAAAAAATCCCCTAAAAGGTGGGTCGAGTGGGACGACCGTAAAAGCTTTTGTGATATTGGCCTTAGCCTACCAGGCGCCGCGACCGGCGAGGCAGATGAGTGGTGAGGCGAAGGACAGTCAGTAAAGGGTTAAACACTTTTAAAACTTCTTGCAAATTACGTTTGTGTCCCCCCTGTTCAAAATGTTTTCTGCTTGCTTCTGCTTCTACAGATTATGCCTGCTTCAACTACTTCCCTTAGTATTTATTTTTCCCTTCTACAGCCCCCTGTCTTTGCGGCGAATACTGCAACGGAGAATGCGCCAAATATATATGCCTCCACGCTCTGTTGGGGGGCGCGCGCAATCCGTGATGGAGCCAGGCGAAGGTATAACTGAGACTTACGGTGGATTCGCGTGCAGTATCCGTGGATGTATGTCGATGAGGCAAAGTGCGCCCATAGCCTAAGCACTAGCTAAGCATTAGAGAGCTGCGCCACTGTGAGTGTCCGTGAGGTGGATACGCTTAGTATCCGTAAATATTTGCTAGCGAGGCCAAAAAGTCAGCATTTGTAATGATTTGACAATTTTTAAATAAACATGGCAATCATTCAACAGCACCATAAATGTATGAGTTTTAATTTGCGAAGAACGCGACGTGCATATACAACAAGTGTTGCTCGGACTTACTGGTAGAAGTGAGGAAAGTCTGCTTTATTTTGAAAGCCTTGTTAAATATTGCACTACTGTGGATTTATATGGCGTTTCCTTCCTCATGTCACTGACCACGAAATTATCGATATGTCTATGATTTTTGTGCTCATGTAGCTCGAGGAACAACACAGAATTACGAATGGCCGTGAGGTGGATGTGTGTGCAGTGTCCATGAATGTTTGCTAGCGAGGCGAAGAACATTAGCATTTGTAACAATTTTGGGAAATAGGTTGCGATTGTGGCACCATAAATATATAGCATTTAGTTTGCAAAGAACGCGACATGCATGTTTAGCAAGAGTTGCTCTGACTAATTGGTAGAACCGGCGAAAGTCTAATTATATCCCCAAACACCAAACAGGGATATTTCGGGGATATTATGTTTTTGTTCTGACTGCCGCCGCCGCACCGCCCTATGTGTTAATGCGATAACTTCAGTAATATTTCAATTAGAAATTTCATGTTTTGCATAGAAGTAAGTATCATAAAGAGGAAGAACTGATTCGATTTTGGACAATTTACAATTTCTAGATTGGCCACCAGGGGCCAAAAACTGAAAAATCACTGTTTTTATCATATCTCTGGAAATATTTGTCCGATTGACCTCAAATCAAGTGCAAATGAAAGGTCATGACCTGAGGATGTCTACCAGGATGACATTACACCTGTTTGGTTCAAAATTTTGACTCAAGGTGGAGCCGTGTCACATAAAATTCATAATTTTTGCCATATCTTTGGAACCATTTGTCCAATTGACATGAAACTATGTGCAACTGCAAGGTCATGGACCCCACAACGTGCCACATGATGACACCATACCTGTATGGTTCAATATTTTGCCACCAGGTGGCAATTTGTGATGGAAAATTACCATTTTGGCCATATCTGCAGAACCATTTGTCTGATTGACCTGAAATTAAGTTCAAATGAAAGTCTATTCAAGCTCTATTCAAGGATTGGGGAATTGGAGGATTGGGGGCGTTCGGGGATATACCCCAAGCCGTCGCCTCCGACGGCATAAGCCTAGTTTATTTTTTGATAGCATGTTATACGTTGCTCTACGAAATTATTTGGCATTTTAATCTTTCGTAGTCAACGACTACGAAAAATATGAATAAGTCTTGATAATTTCTGTGCTCATGCAGCTCGTGAAACAACGCAGATTTGCGTAAATTAGCTTGCGAGGCTCATGCAGTAACAAGCCACGAGAATCTGCTCTACAGTCTGAATGAAGTGGCAGTTAAATGGTGTTGTCAGGTATGATGCACAGCTGAGTGATGGCGGATATAATTATATTGGTGATATCGGGAACATCCTATTAGACAAAGAGTAAATGCAAAATGCAGTTTCTGAATGATGAATTCGTTTGTTAAGGGATTTTCTTGCAATTAGGAGCAATTGTTGTACTGTCTGGATTTGTTTTTCGTGAGGCCATGGGTTGCATTTATATGTCTTAAAGTATCCAAAATAGTACTTTTAAATGTTTTACCATAATAATGTGGTTTATTTGTGGCCAGTTGATTGTGTATTAGCAAAGGAATCGTTTGGCATTCAGAACAATGGATATAACTAAGACACTAGAAAATGGCATTGAGAGGCTTGAACAGCAAATATTATCCACTTGTTGATTTATCCACCTGTAATGGTATCATCTATCTTAATATCCCTTTACTAGAACTTAGGGATTCAGAATTTTTTTTTTCAAAATAACATTCAACATCATTCATTAAAGACTCTGGTAACTAACTCAAAAGGGGTTTGCCGGAATATAAGAAGAATGCCATATCTCTCAGGACAGAAATATTGATGCTAGTTTTTACACAAGTAGTTTGCATATACAGGAGCCCCATGGAAATGTCCTCTTGTCCATAACTGCTGTATCACATCAGGGAGAACATTCCTCAACCTGAAAGCAAGCAGCCTGTTTTTTTTATTATTTTTTTTTACATATTTTGGACATATTGTACTGTACATCGCTGAAAGTAAATGTCAGATACTGGATTTTGATGAAAACTAACTGTTTTTATGGCAAAGGTATACTTCCCTAGTTTAAGAAAAATGCATTGTACCATATTCCTGGCATTTATAATTTTTGAGGTATTTTAAAATATGAAAGGTTTAACATTTCAACATACTTTTTCCCTGAAACGTTTTGAAACGTCTCCCCATCTGCTGTTGCAAATCCACAAAAACAAAAATAAAACAAAAAAAGCCAAATTTTGAATTTGATACTTGAGTTCTAGTCATTAGATATTCTCTAAACATATTTTGATGTAAATAAGTTTTAGAAACTGGTCTTGGAAAAAGACTATTTAGTCAAAAAGGTGCAGTTCTCCAGTTTTTATCCCCTCAACATTTCTCGCTGAGGGGGTCTTGTCGTCCCCTTTGCCACTCGTCTGTTCATCTTCTTATTACCTCCGCCAAGGAGGTTATGTTTTTGGTGGCGTTTGTTTGTTGGTTTGTTTGTGTTCAACATAACTCAAAAAGTAATGGACAGATTCTGATGAAATTTTCAGAGAAGGTGGGTATTAAGTCAAGGAACGGGTGAATAAATTTTGGCATATCTAGGCCAAAGTACTGCTGAGATATACGCCAAAGTTCAAGATTTCAAGTCTTTCCAATGGGCCGGAGTTCCAATCGCCGTGCTTCTGGGTTTTGCTGCCCCCTGGCCGAGGTCTGCGCTCTCTGAGTGCTTTTCTAGTTGATTACTACCACTTTAGCTGCTGAACCATTATCGGGACAGCCCTCAAATTTGGGCAGGTTATGCATATTGGGAGTCTTCACAACCCACAAAACATGCAATATAGGAACCCTCCTGTATGGCTGTGTGTGAATGTTTGGTGGTGGTCAGCGGGGCCGTAGGCGCATACTGGCAGCCACACTTCTGTCAGTCTGCCCCAGGGCAGCTGTGGCTTCAAAAACGTAGTTTACTACCATCAGAGCGTGAATGTGTGAGTGAATGAATAATGCCTCCATTGTAAAGCGTCTTTGAGTCTCCAGAAAAGCACTCTATAAAATTGATTATTATTATTATTATTATTGAGGTACAGCGCTTTGTAACAGTAGTCAAAACAGGTGGAATTCCGCCCATTTGCCCGTGGATGAAGAGGTTAAACTGACAATGCTCTCTACTGGGCAGTGCATTGCATGTGCAAAGGCGAATGTCATCAATGAAGCAAGGGCTTTCCGATGAATGACTGGCTGTCCCCCTGGGTGGTCAGCAATCTCTGCAAGTGCCTGAGACCTCAAGCACCAATGGGATCGGCGAGTACGAAAGACCTTGCTGACTAAAGAATTCATATAATTCAGATGCTGCCTGTCTGTGTATCAGCTTGCGGTGGTGTGAGTGCGCGCGTGTGTGTATGTGTGTGCGTGCATGTGCGTGGGTGTGGGTGTGTAGGTGTGTGTTTGTGTGTATGTGCGTGGGTGTGTGTGTGTGTGTGTGTGTGTGTGTGTGTGTGTGTGTGTGTATGTGTGTATGTGCATGGGTGTGGGTGTGCTCATTACTTTATGTTGTGGCTGCATTGCTGCACTATATATACAGTATTCTTATCAACACTACTGTAAACCCTTGTGAGCTGCAATCCAAAATTCCACCACAAAATTGCAGTCGTCCATTCAGGCTTGACAGTAGATTCATTCTTTTCTCCAGACTCCAAGCTGAGGACGCAATGTGAGATTGTTGGGTCTCTACGGAAACGCGGAGAGTGAGTGGGGGGTGGGGGACCCCCAAAGGGACGGAGAAAAAGAGGACGTGTCAGTTATAAATATCTCTGAAATGGGGAAAAAAGGATAGAATGTGGCACTCTAATCAGCCGTCTGCTATGCTGAGACTTTCTTTCTTCAGCTGAGATTCCATACTGGTGTTGTCATGGAGGGAGTGTCAGTGCTCAGCGCGGTGTGCAGCGCAGTGAATGGGTGCATCGATGGTGGGATATGTGGTGCCGATCTCCCACTACAGAGCCTCCTCTGCACCTTCCACAGCAGCACCCAACAACCTGACCACCATGGGAGAGGAGAAATGGCCCATCGCTGAGCAAAGCAAGCGAGACTGTTGACTCATGCTATGTGGGTGATGAGAATTATGAGGTTGGAAATTACGGTCATATAGGAAAGGCTTCAGGTGATTGGAGAGATCTGGACAGGCTTCTACCTCTGAGAACCATGTCACTATTATTTAATTACACCACTGCAGACTTATAAAGGCTCTTCTGTCCATAAGGATGAAGCACCAGGTATCTCTGAGGGCTCTCATTTGGTTAATAAAAGACAGCGGCAGGTTTTCTTTTCTGTAACAGTATCAATCAACCAGATTCTGTCCACACAGACTCAACCACTGGAACAAGATTTTATATGTAGTGATATCTCATTCGTACAGCAATTGGGTCAGTTAGAGAGAACAAGGCAGGTAATGGTGGCAAACACACTAAATGGCCATTCTGAATTCATTAACAATTAGTGAAGTAGCTATCGCTAGCATCCGAAGGAAATACCTAGTTAGTCACATTTTGATAGATTGGAGAAAAATGGGGTACCATTTCCAGCCCCTGCATTAAGATTGGGAATCGTACCTTTGAGAGGTTTGGTGATGGAAAACACTTTTAATCAACTTCTCTGACATACTTTTGAGAATTATTCAAAAAATGTTACATAACAGGATTTAATGTGACTTACTATGTTTTATCGTCAGAATATCTGTGCGAATGGAATGATAAAACCAAGCAAGTCAGTTCTGAGCAGTTACATCTGTGGATTTCACCAGCAATGATGTTGTCCATCTTGTTTTTAGAAGAAATGAATGAAGAATAAATTAATAAAGAACAATTGATAGAAATGTACTAATGCTCAAATTGAAACATTGATAAAATAGAACTATCACCATTTTACCAGTTGGAAATAACCAGTCAGTGGCAAGACTGAATGAGTTGTTCCAAGCAGTATCAACCAGTAAAAAACTAAACATATATATTTTATTTCCAAGACAACGTAATTCCAAGTTTTGATCATAGATAATCAGTGATCTCGTCTCATCATCATAGCAAATCTTATTGGGTTTTACTTTGGGATTCTTGACCAAGTTAGAAAGTACACATAGCAAGTTCTGTGGTTTTGATGCACAGGTAGACATTTTGCCAATAAAAGCACTGTATTATGATGCAAATAGACCCAGTAAGTTCAATTTTGACTTAACTCATTTTTGGCCAAAATGTGACTTACTAGGTATTTCCTTTGGACGGTAGATCTGTCGTCAGTGTCATACTGTTATGCCTACATTGGTTTTAAGGGGTCAGATATGGCTTCATAATACCAGGAGAAGTAATACGATTCAGGTGTGGATTCAAGTGCAGAGGCAGGGTACAATCCAGGGTAGGTTTTATTGATGGTAACATGGGAGACAGTGGCACAGAGAAGAACAGCACAGTTCAGTTAAGATGTCATGGGCGAAGCGGGGTTGGCATTGCCAATGGCCGGTCTGTAGCTTTCCAGGATGACTGGCAGGTGAAC
This sequence comes from Gymnothorax reevesii, assembly GCA_029721435.1. Classification (NCBI taxonomy): domain Eukaryota; kingdom Metazoa; phylum Chordata; class Actinopteri; order Anguilliformes; family Muraenidae; genus Gymnothorax; species Gymnothorax reevesii. The sequence continues at coordinate 66,401,149 of CM056588.1, read as the reverse complement.
GGCACACTTTGCGGAAGCCAAACTGTCAGATGGCATGATGGAGAAGTCAGCAGCAATGAGCCCCAGTCCTGATGAATGCAGAAGAGGCTCATGAGCTTCTCCCTAATAAACTGGGCAGTGGAAGAAAAAAGAATAGATTAACAAGAACAAGGTCATCAATCCAGGAGACCATGACGATGGTGCGGGAACTTATTCCTATTGACTAAACTAAGAGTAGTGCTTCCGTATAAACTATTATTAAAGATCACGGTTTAACTTCTGTAGACCATGAAACATCACGATGTAGGACGGCAATAAACTGTGAAGAAACTGGATGCTAACAGCCATATACCAACTATGACAGTCTAGCAACTACGCTCTGTAACTAAGAGGTATATACACGCCTTCACATCCGTGAGGAAATAAAGAACCCAAAAGCATAAAAAAAGGGACACACGATGTAAACCAATCACAGGAGAGAACTGATCTAAAAGACTCTCAAGCTACTGGCCGGGAGGAGACGAGACGGGACTTCGCACGAGGGTTATAACGGAAAACCGCAGGTTCACAGTCATGGATTTGCTGAAGCTTATTCCTCTGCACATTTATCTGTCTGCTTCCTAAAATCATATCAGTAAATTAGGCTGGGAGCACTGAGTAATTTAAAGTAATTTCCATCTGGTTGTTTAGTGAGTTAACCGTGAATATGGCCTTTCAGACCACGTCAGCTAAAATCATTTTCTCTTGCTCTTTGGGAGCAAAAGGTGATGCCTGAGATCTGGCAATATGGGTCAGCTCCCCTGGCCTGGATTAAGATGCCTGAAGCGCACATTTTGTGACAAACAAGAAACATCCACTAAAAACCTCTTGAACAGAGACAGTTCGTTATCCAAGAAATCCAAGAAATATGGGAGTAATGTACAGGGGGTTTGGCCAGAGGAGCAGAACGCACACAGTTTTAAGAAAAAAAGCCTCTTGGGCTTCATATTCATCACTGAGAGGAAAGTTCTCTCATAAAAATCAGAGGATGAGTGGAGACTAATGAGGGATGTTGATAAAAGACTGCAAAACCTACTTTTGTTGTCCCCCGCAGGCGAAGCGACAGGACATGGTATTCACGACCGTCCGTACGTCCGTCCATCCGTGCGTCCCGAATCCTTGTCAGCGAGATATCTCAAGAACGAATTGACGGATTTTCTTCACATTTGATGTCAAGATGTATTAGTCTGATACCCCGGCGCCAGTTGATTTTGGTGACCTTTGCGCCGTTCTCAAGGTCACACCGAGAGATTGTGGATTTTCTCACTGATAGCGTTGGCAGCGAGTTATCTCAACAACGAATCCACGGATTTTCTTCAAATCTTATGTCAACATGTATTAGGGTGATACCCCGGCGCCAGTCCATTTCGGTGACCTTCGCGCCATTCTCAAGGTCACAACGGGAAATTGTTCATTTTGACACGATTTCACATTTTGTCGGGGGACAAAGACACGTTAGTGTCAAATACTTGTTTTAAAATCATTGTTTTCACAGGGCAATTGGGGGATACTTGACCAAATATAATTAGATGGATATGAGAATGGTATAAACATCTCAGATTTTTGCTAAACTACCTTCAAATGAAATTTTTTTCATGATTTTGACAGACTTTTTCTGTATAAGGTGCTGGGTCCTTTTTTTCTTTTTTTTTGCTAAAACCTGCTAAAAGTCCAAAATCCACCCAACTAATATCACATTTGAAATTTATACATGGATATTTATGGTAAAAAGGCCAGAAATAACAAATTTCACTCTCTAAGAAAGTAAACCATGGGTGCTGCTATATTTGACCATGTGACCTCAGTGTGGTGCCCTGATTGTCAGAATATACACGGGAGCCTTCGGAGAAAAAATGGCTCGGTGTTTAGTGGCTTCTGCAATGTCACAATGATTTTGGGGACATTTAAAGTCGCCCTCCAATGTGTTATTTGGCATTTTTTGTATATTTTAGCTTTTTCTCAATTGTTGATTAGCCATACTGTTTGCCATACATTTTTTGAGAAAGGCTTAATTTTAACAAGATGATGACGTATTACTGTAGTAGAAAATGCAAGGCATACATCATTGCCTCAGGTTGTGCAAGCACACTGTCATGCCTGTATACATCTTGGCAATAACTGGCTCATTTCTCCAACCTCTGTTTCTGTCTTGTAACCCTAACCCTAACCCTAACCTATGTAGCTATAGCTCATGCTGTAGTGAGTGGATAGGTTAAGCTATAATATCACTACCATTCAAACACACTGCACTGCACTTGTGCTATAGGTTGATGTCATAGAGGCGCTGACAGGGTCACCCAAAATGCGAGGCGCTGGCTCAGCTGTATAATGACACGTACGACTGTCAGACAAACAGACACGCCTGCACATAGAAATGTAAAAAAGGCTGAAATGCTCCAATTATGGTAAAATTCAAGAAAAGCTGATGAGCTAGTTCGCAACAATGTTTATTGGAATGCCACTGAGATGCAAAGAGGCCAGCCTGTGGCATACACTAGACCAGGAATCTGGTTGCCATGGTAATGGATTATGTCTGACTATTAACTACAACTTCAATCACTGTTTGAGAGAGAACTTTAACAGAAAAAAAACAGGAGGTGAAACAGGCTGGAGTGTGGCTTTAACGCTGGATCTTTGAAACCTGTCACCGCATGTTAGTGCTTGCAATTGGTACATTAATAGTTTGTGGTGGCATTAATTGGCTTTTGCACCTGAACTCTACAGTTATTCTGGGCTGAAAATCATATCGAGATTACTTTTATCAAAGCAGACAGACTGCTCCCATACCGAAACCCCTATATGACTGTGCAGTGTTTCAGTCATTTGTGTTGCTGAGACATTTATGACCACCGGAGGTGTCACATGATAATTACAGACCCTCGCCTCCTATGAGTCCGCAGTATCTGGATCAGGTCTTGTGCCATGTTGTGTGACCAGGAAGTGAGGGAGACAGTGGTGACGCACAGATGAGCCTACAGAAAAAGCTGATTCAAGGAAGTGAGTGGGCATTCCAGGGTATGGATTGTGCGTGTGTGAGTGAGTGTGTGTGTGTGCGCATGCGTTCGTGCATGTTGGTGTATGAGTTGGGCGAATGAATGGCGAGTGCCTACAGTAGCAGTGAGCGTGGGTTAGACAATATGAGACAAAGTGTGTGTGTGTGTGTGTGCGTGCGTGCCTCTGTGTGTGAGATGAGCGTGGATGAGGCTGACAGTGGCATTTGAAGTCTGGCGCAGGTAACAGTGCCGCCTCCTTACCTTTGCGCTGCAGAACAGCAGGAGGCAGGAATTCACTCATTTTCAGCCGCCATCTGTTCAGTGCACACTGGCTACCATGCAAATACCTTAATTTAATGAGCTGCTGGGTTCTTTACAATCCAACTGCCACTCAAGATTGGACCTGGCTAAATTACATACTGTGTGCCAAATGACATCAGTCCCTTTAGCCCCAGAAATAGCGGTAACTCTTCCAAGCAGAGAAATACAGAGGCACTGCCGTTAGGAGATGCACAGCAGCCAGGGCTCCGGAGGCAGTGCTTGTGATGCGCATGTGCTGTCCAGGGCGTCCAGCAGTGTGTGGCATCTGTGTTTATTGTGCATTGTGTGGCGTGTGCAGGGGATCTGTGTGTATTGTGCATTGTGTGGCGTGTGCAGGGGATCTGTGTGTATTGTGCATTGTGTGGCGTGTGTAGGCACTGCAAAAAGTGATTTTCAAGAAAGAGAAATTTACTTATTTTAGGACTTAAAACACTTATCACCATTTTCTTAGTAGGACAAGACATTTTTCCTTGATTGTAGGTAACTTTGACTATCTTGCCAATGGGGTAAGTAAATTTCTCTTTTCAAGTGAAATTTACTTACCCCATTGGCAAGATAGTCAAAATAACACAATTCAAGCAAAAATTTCTGGTCTTACCTAGAAAATGGTGATAGAAATAAGTGTTTTAAGTAGGGCTGTCAAAATTAACGCGTTAACGCGGATTAATCCTTCATCATTATTAATCTGATTAAAAAATTTAACGCAATTAATCCATCTGCAGCGCAGAATGACTCAAAATCCCTGAAGCGTCGCATTTCGGGCAGTTTGTCCAAGTAGTGTTACGGCTGCGCATGCGGAAATGGGCAGTTGATCCAGCAGAACCAAACAACTCGTTATGGAAGACGCTAAAGACGCTCGCGGACATGGAACTGAAATTTAAGCCTGCAGGTATGAGCAAGCTGAGCTGGAACACTATCTATTGAATCTAGGGAGGCATATCGAGGGCTGACTACAATAAACAGTTATGTCCAGATGTTTCACATTGGACATAACAGTTTATTGCAGTCAGCCCTCGATATATTGTTTGATTTTTCCTGAAAGTGAAACGTCTGTTCTGTTAGAGTAAGCTATATTTCAGAATTCAGATATAAAGGAGTGAGTAAGTTTTACTTGTTCCTTTATAAGGTGTAGAAAGGTTGTGAGCTCAGAAATGGGAACGGTTAGCTTTTCATTGCAGAGTGAATGTTTTGACTGTTTAATCATTCAATCGATTTTCCTGTCTGTGAAGCTGCAATCTTGAATTATAAAGCCTTAAGTAAGGTAACACCTAAATGGCCAGATTTGGCTTCTGCGCTAAGGGGTTAAGTGCATATATATTCCCTTCTTTCTTGAGTCTCTTTGCTCATGCAAAATTAAACATGACTAATATAGATTAAAAATGAATGATATTTCATTGTGATTAATCAAAATTAATTCACAGCAATCCTGTGATTAATCTGATTAAAAATTTTAATCCTTTGACAGCACTAGTTTTACATCTTAAAATAAGTAAATTTCCCTTTCTTGAAAATCACTTTTTTCAGTGGGGGATCTGTGTGTATTGTGCATTGTGTGGCGTGTGTAGGGGATCTGTGTGTATTGTGCATTGTGTGGCGTGTGTAGGGGATCTGTGTGTAGCTGCTCTCTCCCATACAGACAGGCTCTGTGTACCTCAGGAAGAGCAGACACATCCGATCTCTGAATCACAGCTGTTGGGAGCCGCTCACTGATGTGTCTCATGTGGTCGTATCCCAAGATGTAATGCGGTTACAGGGAGGGAAGTGTGTTTGCTGCGCAAAATAAGAGCCATCAAGCACATCCCCGGCTCTATTATGCACTTTCTCATCTCGCCTGCTTATGAAGTCCAAATTAATGTCAGGATATCTAAAATACTTCTACAGCATGGAAGGAAACAGCAGATGTATGAAAAAAAAGCAAAACACATTTCTGCTCAAACGTCTATCCTGCAGCTCAGCGCACTACCCAGATATGAGACTTTACCATAAGAAAATATGAGCAGTTTACAAACAAATAATAATAAATGAGACGCTCCCCATCATCTGAAAGGATATTCTTGAGGCAGTATACATCTATACAATCATCCATAAATACAAATGATCTCTCAGCCATAAATACATGAGCATCTTACAGAGCAATTACTTCCTGCAGCAGCCACTAGCTTTTCAACAGTATCGTTTAGAATGGCTGACGCAGCTACAGCTCCTGCTGGGTTTCGGCTCTTTTCCTAGAAATGGTTAGTCAGCCTGCGGGCAAACATGATTATTCGCTAATGTTCCTCTCTCAGCTCTTATGGGCTGCGTTGAGGATGATGACTATAAAGAGGATCACACTGTTCACCCTGGTGCCATTACCTCCCAATCTCCACCCTTCACTTTTACCATACGCAGTATGTTAAACTTGGGCTTTTAGCCACATCTCATTTGAAGTTATCACCACATTCACCCACATTAATTGTCTGCTTCCCAGCCGTATGCCTGATGGAGGAATTAGTGGACTAACCATGAGGGCTAAAATTTTGAACACTGGCTATGAACACAAAAGGAAGCACCTATTGTTCAATGTCTGCATGGTTTATTACACCTTTCTAACATGCAAGTATTGGATGTGTGTCACGGTGCTTCTTGAGAAATACCACTGACACACATGTCTCGGCACAACTTCCAACTGAATACAGCCATCTGGCTTCTCACCATATTCCTATGGCAACACAGTGGGAAAATCTGTTTCCGAATCCTCAGCGGGATGAAATCAAGATTTGACGGGAGATCTTTTGAAAAATGCATTTTCACTCATTGAAATTCACAGTGCCTTTCAAGTATGAATAACAATTAACACTGTATATATTAAGAATTATTGACATTCATTTGGCACAAGAAAATAAGTCTCTTGTTCCGAGGCCAATACTGACACGGGCCAGAGAAGAGCAACTGAGGCAGAACACAAACCAAATATATAATACAGTTCTTTGAGATGCAAAATAATCCATAATAGCTGATCTGTGAGAAAACTGCCGGATCCAAGCTTAAATCACTCGCTACCCCATTTATTTTGAAGGTTATGCAATCATTGACTTAATTACTGCAGTTTCTGTGAAACTGAGCCCTCACTTACCAAACATTCCCTCCCCAGCCCTCTAATTGGTAACACATTTTCAGTCTTTTCCTATTTTTTTTCCAAACTGCATTGGCATCCAAAATTGCAGAGAAACAGCAGAACTGCCACAATAATCTGGTGCGCTGATATGAAGATGAAGGCACTTCTCATAAAGAAAAACAAACCTCGGCCACACTCGCACTTGCGGACTCGCTAGCGCTTGTGCAATAGTGTCAGACTTTTACCGGCTTGTTATTGTTTTTCAAGGAGAAATAAAATTGATACAAACTTTCACAGAGGAGCCAGCTGAGAGGCACATGGCCCCACATTCCAGTGCAGAATTCCTTGGCTCAGCCCTTTCTGCGGCTGTGGATGTGCTCACCATAGGTCCTTACGCCAACTCTATTTTCCCAGAGAATTTCTCTCAGATTAAAGAGAGACAGACCAGCCAATGGAGAAATTCCACCCAAGATAAAAGTAACGTTATTCTGATAAATTTATATGCCAACCCAAGTGTCAGTTTTAACTTTTTTTTTCTATTTTGAGGTGAGTTAGGCTGAAATTTAATGAAAGTATTTTATCTCATAATATTGACGTGTGCATCAAACTCCCTGCTGTCCTGCTAATACTGCCATCTCAAATCCGACATGAGCATATGCAGGCAGAGAATTTGCACTTATGTAAAGTAGAATCTCTTTTTTTATTTAGAAAATGAATGGAGAAGTTTTTCATCCATTCACCCATCCATCCATTCTCAATACCTGTAAGAGCTTAGCTCATGACAAACATAAGTTGAATCCGGATTTACACAATGCTGAAAATATGTCCCCGATGGACACGGTAGATGACTTTTGACCCACCACCTGTAGGAAGCGTACATGTGACTTGACCCAAGGATCATATAAACCAAGATTCATGAAAATCCACTAAAGTATTTTACGTTAACGTTCTTATTTTTCGAACAGAAAAGGTTTTATCCTACCTTGACATGTTTCGACGGGATACTCCCGTCTTCTTCAGACACGCTCAGTTAAGGAACAAGCACTACAGGTAAACCTTAAATCAGCAATCACAGACCATTGCAAGAGGGAAAATCATATTATGAACTGGGACAAGGCCAAAGTCATCCGCACTCAGAACAATCGACCTGAACGCTGGATCATGGAGGCAATTGAAATCAGGAAGCGGGCCCACAGGACCATGAACCGGGACGAGGGGGCATACACACTTTCCCACACCTGGAGTACCATCCTGGAGGAGCGGCCGGACAGCACGAGGCGTGGCCGCCCTGTCAAATCTGACAGGGCGGCCACGCCTCGCTAACATCAGCTGATAAGACGCGTCACTCGTAACATCGGTGACTCTTCTGAAGAAGACGGGAGTATCCCGTCGAAACATGTCAAGGTAGGATAAAACCTTTTCTGTTCGAAAAATAAGAACGTTAACGTAAATTAGTTACTACAGACAGTATGAACCTTTTTGGATTTCCACTAAAGTATGTAGATACAGTGAACAATGTAGTAGATTTTGGATCAATGACCCTGACATGACCTTTGACCTCACAACTGTTGCGGTCACGTGTGATTTGACCCAACAATCATTGTGTTCACATACCATGAAAATCCACTGTAGTATTTGAATACAGTGACCTTCTGACCACTTTGGATCAATGACCCCAAATGACCCCCCCCTCCACCTGTAAGGGGAACGTGTGACTTCACCTATTGTATCCACATTTTATGTAAATTGAGTGAAGTATGTGGATAGAGTGATCAATTATATACGGGGTTAACATTTTTGGTGGACGGACGGACAAACCGAAATGATTTTGGCAGGGACAACAAAGTGCTTACCATATTTATGTTGTGTGTACATATTTTAGTTCACTGTTAATTCCTCCTTTCTTTAATGCATTAAACTCTATCGTGTGCCTCTCTTTGCACTAAAATTCTGTGCTTTTCCAATAACAAAGCCTTCAATCGTCCAAATTTCCACCAGAGCAATTAGGATCTAAGGGCAGTTAAGAAAAAAATCAACAGATTTCACAGTTTTTTTTTGATTGCTTAGGCACAATTTTGAAAACAGTGCCCAGTTTTTCAAAACAGTACACACAATTGGCACAACCACTCATCCAATAAGCAGAACCCTCAGATCCTTTGCAAAATGAAACACTCTTGTAAAAACTACACACTAATTTATAAAAACAATATTTTGTTACGATTTGAAACATACACATTTCATATAACTTTATTCTGTTTGAACCAGTTACACCCTGCTATGCATGACCTAAAACACTTTTAGCAAGTCTACCTCTCAGTGATTAGAGTACTGTAAGTAAACTACATAGAGAAAGTATAAATATATGGTAAATTCACCAAACACTGTACAAGGCCAATGCTGCAGACTGATGAAAATATAATTTCTCTCCATATACCCAAATCAGTCAACATCATGGAGAATCACAACAACTCATATCCCAGTTTTCATGCTACCACAGTAGTGTGCACAATACTGTTAGCTCAGCAAATATCAGACAAACATACAATACTGTATCTAGTACAGGTTACAATCACATAAAAAAAAAATGTATGTAGAACAGGAAATACCAGACAGGAGGTGTCTCTTCGTTGAGCTGGATCTTGCCAGATAATTTTGTCATCATCGCAGGCGATATCCTCATTGGCAATAGAACGTGGGCAAAACTGTCTTGAACATCGAATCCATGCTTGCACAGCTGCGGCGTCGATTTGGTCACAGGCCTCCTTCATGGCCTGAATGAGGGGTACCTGTGCCTGGGGCTGCACAACGTAAACCCTCCACCATTGAGAAAAACTCTTCGATTGGGCTTAGAAAAGGAGAGTATGGTGGAAGGAATAGTACTGCAAAATGTGGATGGTGTTGAAATCAGTGGTGGAAAGACACTTTGTCCCAGATGACAGTGTATTGCATCTGGTCGATTTGGTTTACTGCTGTGAAAATGTTGTGCAATCATTCAAAAATGTGGGAATGTGAGGTGTGTTGTAGGGGCCCATATTGACATGATGGTGGGGGTCCCCATTCTGTGTAATAGCAACGCAAATGTGATGTTACCCCCATGTTGCCCTGGGACATTGATTATTGATTATGTGGCCAATGATATTTCTGCCCCTCCCTCTTGCTTTTGTGAGGTTAAAGTTACCATCCCAGGCAGCTGGACTTTTTTTTTTTTTTTCGAATTGTACAACTGATAAGCACCCACCCCCTCCGTCCAATCAGGAATCACCCAAACCACGCCCCCACAACTCAGTTTGTGCGCTTGCTTCATTTCACCACAAACAGCTGACCGGTGTGGCCGCAGACATTACAGCACAGACAGCATTAGCAGCGGTGCATATCGATGGCATCACACAAAGCCACCAACAACAACACCTGTATCTTTCACCACTGGATTCTCAGCATAACCAGGGCATTATAGCCCACACACAAGTTTCCCAGGCTAGTGCCAATATCTAGGCATACAACAACAAGCAAACATTAGCTATCCATTAGCCTACTAGGCTGTAGCTAACATTACTTGGCTAACACCAAAAGTAGCCTTGACCTTACTACTTAATGTGTATAGACTACACTTTCTGTCTATGTACAGCATTCACACAGAAAGAGGGATGAGAAGCTAGCTTACCAGTCTAAGAGAAATTCCGCTATGAGCGCGTCAGTTTTAAAAGCTTTCTGTGTCTCAAGTTCTTTCCAGCGGTCGAATGCTTCTCCGCCAAGGGATACTTGAGTTGCATTTGCAATTTTTAAATATTCTTGTCTGTCAGGCATACTTTCATTGAAGTTTTTTGTCGTTTTAGCTGGTGGTTGACCGGTTTTTCATTCATTTACTTATTTTTTTATTTATTAAGATATTTATGCTGGCATACACATCTATAAAACAGTTTTTCATGTGGTCCAGATATAAGTAAGAAATAAAAGCACCTAGGTCGTAGCAGTGTTGGCCCTGTCTCCTTTAAAACCTTTAACTAAGGTTTTGAAACAAGTGACAGAATTGGCATTGTGAATATGGTCTGGGAAATTATTTCAGACAATAGAACCCCTATATAAGAAAGATCGCTTAAATACCTCAGTCCTACAAAAAGTAACTTGAACTTGTAAAGTATCGTTTAACCTAGTATGTCTGTCACTGGTTTCACACGTCATTACTGTAGAATTGCACAAATACAATGGAGCCATGCCATGAATACAGTTATACAAACTAATACTTAAAAAGTAATTTATCCTTTCTTCAATTGTTTGCCAACCTAAGCTTTTGACCAAATCAATACCTCTTGTATTTATAATATCATAATTGCCACATATAATTCTAGCAGCTCTGTCTTGTAACCTCTGAATAGCACTGATATGAACAACCCCAAACTGAACATGCATAATCAAAAACAGGCAGTATAGGATAATTTCAAAATATTGTCAGGAACAATGTGTCTAAGACGTGCCAACCATGAAAGTTTCCTCGAAAGATTTTTCATAAGTTTATTTACGTGAACATCAAATTGAAGTTTGCCATCTATATATTTACCTTTGGTTGACTGAACTATATCAATAGCATTACCATCTAGAAATGGTTGAAAATCATTTTCTTCATTCATATTTGAGTTTAAACCAATTAGCATTGACATAGACTTAAACACATGTCACAATGTGATTTACAATGAATAATAGCATTATCCGCATACTTACTGCAATGGCTATTAGAGACATACATAGTGAAAGCCTAAAAATATGTGTTAATGGCACAATAATTAAATGCGCACAAAGTCTCAGTAACTAAGAATCAAATTCCAATATGTCTAAGGAACTACAGAAGCCTAGACACAAGACGTTTATAAATATTCTCATTACCTATTTCATTAAATTTGAAATCATATATACTCTCAGCACCTTTCCACAAAATATCATTATGATGCGGTAAATGACTTACTGTATTAAAGCCAACATTTGCAAAATAGTCATTAAGCTGGTCAGCAGTAAATGAACTGGAATATTCATCCTAAACAAGACTCTTACCAGTCAATCTAAATAATTCAGTCCATAAATTCTTCGAATTATGTTTGCCTACAGCATAAAGATCTTCATCATACTTTTTCTTAGCATTCCTAATCAAAACATTTACTTTATTTCTAACAATTTTATATTCATTAATTTGATCAACATCGCCGCTCTGAGTAGCAAGTTTATGAAGATAATCTCCTCTATACATTACTTCAACTATACTACAAAACCAGTGAAGTTGGCACGTTATGTAAATCGTAGATGAAAACAGAATACAATGATTTGCAAATCCTTTTCAACTTATATTCAATTGAATACACTGCAAAGACAAGATGTTTAATGTTCAAACTGAGAAACTTTTTTTTTTTTTTTGCAAATAATCATTAACTTAGAATTTAAAGACAGCAACACATTGCAAAAAAGTTGGCACAGGGGCCTTTTTGTCACTGTGTTTCATCGCCTTTCCTTTTACCGACACTCAGTAAACGTTTGGGAACTGAGGAGACCAATTTTTGAAGCTTTTCAGGTGCAACTCTTTCCCATTCTTGCTTGATGTACAGCTTAAGTTGTTCAACAATCCGGGGTCTCCGTTGTCGTATTTTACGCTTCATAATGCGGCACACATTTTCAATGGGAGACAGGTCTGGACTACAGGCAGGCCAGTCTAGTACCCGCACTCTTTTACTACGGAGCCATGCTGTTGTAACACGTGCAGAATGTGGCTTGGCATTGTCTTGCTGAAATAAGCAGGGGCGTCCATGAAAAAGACATTGCTTGGATGGCAATATATGTTGCTCCAAAACCTGTATGTACCTTTCAGCATTACTGGTGCCTTCACATATGTGTAAGTTGCCCATGCCTTGGACACTAATACACCCCCATACCATCACAGATACTGGCTTTTGAACTTTGCGCCTATAACAGTCCGGATGGTTCTTTTCCTCTTTGGTCCGGAGGACACAACGTCCACAGTTTCCAAAAACAATTTGAAATGTGGACTCGTCAGACCACAGGACACTTTTCCACTTTGCATCAGTCCATCTTAGGTGAGCTTGGGCTCAGCGAAGCCGGCAGCGTTTCTGGGTGCAGTTGATAAATGGCTTTCGCTTTGCATTGTAGAGTTTTAACTTGCACTTGCAGATGTAGCGACGAACTGTAGTTACTGACAGTGGTTTTCTGAAGTGTTCCTGAGCCCATGTGGTGATGTCCTTTAAACACTGATGTTGGTTTTTGATCCTGTACCGGCTGAGGGATCGAAGGTCACGGGCATTCAATGTTGGTTTTCGGCCTTGTCGCTTACGTGCAGTGATTTCTCCAGATTCTCTGAACCTTTTAACGATATTACGGACCGTAGATGATGAAATCCCTAAATTTCTTGCAATGGCTCGTTGAGGAATGTTGTTTTTAAACTGTTCGACAATCAGCTCACGCATTTGTTCACTAAGTGGTGACCCTCGCCCCATCCTTGTTTGTGAATGACTGGGCATTTCAGGGAAGCTGCTTTTATACCCAATCATGGCACCCACCTGCTCCCAATTAGCCCGTTCACCTGTGGGATGTTCCAAATAAGTGTTTGATGAGCATTCCTCAACTCTCTCAGTCTTTTTTGCCACTTGTGCCAGCTTTTTTGAAACATGTTGCAGGCATCAAATTCCAAATGAGCCAATATTTGCAAAAAATTACAAAGTTTACCTGTTCAAACATTAAGTAACTTGTCTTTGCAGTGTATTAAATTGAATATAGGTTGAAAAGGATTTGCAAATCATTGTATTCTGTTTTTCTTTACGACTTACACAACGTGCCAACTTCACTGGTTTTGGGTTTTGTACTATCAATCCAAGGATTTTATATATTTTTCATTCTGGAAACACAAATAGGTGCATGCTTATCACTCATGTTAAGAAATTCATTTTTGAAGAGAATCCATGCATCATTAACATCTTGGCAATTAACAATACTTTTTAAAACGGTTGAGTTACTAACCTCATTGTCAAAATTTGCCATATTGAAGTTTTTGTAACATCTATACCTGATTTCATTATGCTGTTGCTTATTAATCTTTGGTTCACACTTGGCAATTACAGTATGGATTAAGTAATGATCACTCGTGGTGATCTGAAAGACACCGGGAGATTTGTGAAACTCTGGATTAGAAGTAAATATGACATCAATAAGTGACCTAGTATTTTCAGTTTTCTAGTGTAATCACATATTAACTGAGTTAAAGCATTGAGATTTTCATTTATATGTAGCGCATTACAGGTTTGAGGCTCAGCCTGAATAAAATTGATGTTAAGATCATCAGTGACAACAATCATTTTATCATCAGAGCAGGCTTTTTCAAGAATGTCAAGCATGCATTCAAAATAAACTGCATTGGCTGAATGAGGCCTGTACATAGAACATAATAATAACTGTCTATTCTTGAGATTAATTTGAATCCATAGGCATTCAACACCATCTGTCTCAAGGTCACATCTTTTTACAAATGATACATTGGGCTCTACTTTCCTGGCGCAGCGCAGGTGGCGTAGCGAGGCGCAGCCCGCGCAGTGGTAATTTCGTATGGCGCAGCCCGTGCAGTGGTAATTTCGTGAGGTGCGCAGCCTTCGGTAGACGAAGGTGCGCCGAGATGGGTGTGGCGGCATAGTAGGGGGAGGTGTCACATATTTATCAAGACAATTTCGTGGAAACAGTCTCCGCTGGAGTTGTGCAGAAAACTCGCCAGCTCCAACCCGGTTTAATTTCCGTGCAGTGGTAATTTGGCTGACCGGCGCAGAGTGCGCACACGTCACCGAAATCTCACAGACAGGTTTACAGAATGTCAGGCACATCAATGCAAGAAATAATAACAGGAAGCACTATTTAATGTAACTATCTGAATATAACATAAATTATAGTATCTATATCGATTGTCCTGATGTCTGATTAAAGGCGGTTGCCACGCGTAATGGAAACTTGACCTGGCTTGATCAACGCAGCTGAATCTGTGATGCAAACTAATGACTTCACATCTTTCTCAGCCAACCACAAACTGTATATATATATCGAATGCTTGCGTTTTATGCTAATTAAAGCCGCTTGCACACTGGACGCGAAACAAATTTTTCGCACGACTGATTACAGACAAAGTCAATGCAAAGACGCGATAGTTGGACAGGGCTTTAATATAGCTCCGTGTCCGAAAGTCATAAAAGCTCTAATTTTTCCGAGTATTCCAGGAATTATTAGATGTGCAAACTTGGCTATGTTTGTGTTCGACCTTCACAAAATGCAAATTGATAGCTATCGACTTTGGTCTTTTTAGCCTATTCGCCTGTTTTCGTTGAAGATAGACGGCAGTCTTTATTCGGTCTTTCTTTTGAAAATTAGTCAGATGGACCGAACAGATTCACGCTTTATTTCCACAGCAGAGATAAAATAGTGCGTGAGCAAATCAATTCCATGACCATTGACAGTGTGAAGAAATTATCGCATGCACGATCAAGACTGTCCGACACGAAATGCATGTTCATTGGATGTTCTGTTGTTAAATTGTTTCTTTTTATTCTTTATTTTGTTATCAATCTGTTCTAATCGTCCTCTTTTTTTTTGGCTGTCAGACACGGAGGCATTGTACATTGTCTCGCGCTAGTGTCGACTCACTTTATTTAGCAAAGCTTACACAGAAACATGATTGAAATTCTCGGTACTCATCTTGAAGAACTGAGCCCTCTTATCAAAACATTCATGTTTAATATCTAAAAGAGTCCGCAGATTTGAAGAAATTAAAAACTATAATAGTCTGTCGGACACTAAGATTTATTAAAACCCTGTCAGACTGTCGGACACAAGACTCAATCTGTCGAGCGAAAAATTCGTTTCGCGTCCAGTGTGCAAGCGGGTTAATACTAGGCTACTATTATTGTCACTTAGGTTTTATCATCTTCAGTGGGAGAAAGGAATACTGCCTGATGGCTGTGATCTCGTGCTGAGTTAAGATGACATATTGAAAATAAATGTGTCACGTATCTTGCATTGTTGTCCATGCATGTTAATCCCAAAATGTAAAGCAGCAACAGTTTGTAACTAATGGGAACACTCTATCCATCATTTCTCTTGCCAGTGAGCAAGAATTGACTCGGCTGTGTCGCCTTCTTTGCCAACTTGCGCTGGAAGGAGGGACAGAGGCGGGACAGAGGAGTACTTGCGCCAGGCTACGCCGGGCAAGAAATTGCCACATACGCCTGGACACACCCCGTTGCGCCTGCGCCTGGTCTACGAAATTAGAGCCCATTTTCTTTATGAAAATAACAATGCCTCCACCATGACGATTACAATGTCTGGTGACAGTCTTATAGCCAACAACCTCAAATTCAAACTCTTGAATGCTTTCATCAAGCCAAGACTCATTAATGCACAAAATGTCAAAACCAACAGTATTTAAGAGAAACGTAACTTGTTCAATCTTCGGTAGAAGACTGCGTACATTTAAGTGCGCAACACTCAACCCATTAGCATTATCAATTTGATTCTTGAGGTCATTATAAGGTTTATCAGCATTGTCCACACCATCAATACTGACAGTAAAACCATCAGAATAATCGATGCTATTAGACAAAAGGCCAACATTGCTACTGTCATGAAATGATACGCAATTTTCATCATCAACAAAATACAATTGATTATCACAATTATCGCAATTGACATCAGTTAAAAAACTGACCGAGTCATTTTTTAAGATGTTATTAACACCAACAGCGGCAGCCCTGACTTCATGGCTAGTTGCCTTTGCTTGTCTATGATGCTTGGTTTTATGGCCTCTCATGTGACAAATGTTACATTTAACTGGCTGGGAATGCCTACATCTTTCAACGCACCGTTGCGTGCAGTTGAAGGTCGGAAAACTGCAAAAATTGCATGGTCATTGATAAGGCTGGCTTAAGTATCTCTTAGCCTGATAGCATTATTACCCAAAATCATGTCATGATCTCTTTCTCTCTTGTTCTTCTGTGAATATGGGTCCCCTTCCTCCTCCTCGTTCTCAACCCCCAATCCTCTGGCAAGGCCTCCGCCTCTTCCTCTCCCTCCTCCTCGTTGGGTTCCCCCGCTCACCCTCACTCCTCTTCTTCTGATTCCTTCCATTTTGGTTGAAGATAGGTGCACTCACCTGCTGCATTTTTATAGTGCTTAAGCCTGATTGGGGTGTGTACAATTAAGCAATCACATGTGTCCGCACCTGATGGTTGCGTTTAAGGTTAGGTGTAACCTTAGAATTCACTAAAATTTGAAAAAATATCATTTTTCCTTTTTTTCTCAATATCGCTTCTCAGGACACATTCCTGGTGGCTTTTGAAGGTGTAACTGAACACTGACACCATCTGTTGGGTACATTGATGATACTTGGTCAAAAAAACATTCATCTAACTTAGAGATTAATTTTCTCTGTAAGGGAATTTCTGCTACATAAATCCCGATATCTCAAGAACAAATGAAGATATCGGCATGAAATTTTGTGAGTGAATAGATCTCACTCTGATCTACGTTTTGAGCCAAAGAAAACAGTAATGTCCATGTTGGGGGGTCTTGGACACCTCAGCATAGGCCCTCAGGCCTGACCGCATTTTGTGGTCCGCTTCGAGACCCCCTAAAATTTAAATTTTTGTCAAATCTCCCAAATCTTTTGCTCAGCACCTTCAATATGATGTTCATAAGGTGTGTACACAAATTCAAATTGATACATGGAATGATTTTTGAGAAAAATGGAATTATGTATTTTACATATTTGGTGTCAGCCATCTTGAATCATGTGGCCTAATTAGCATAATTATGTAAATTCTATTTAAAAAAAAAGCTTTCTTTCATCAAAGCCATCAACATTGAAACCTTAAATCCAGTGTTTATTCAAAATTAAGGAAATTTTCACTTTGGGTTACACCTAACCTTAACCAGTTGACACGTAGGTGTGGTTAGTTGATGGTCAGTCCTTTGGAATTGCAAGCAAGTGGCATTGTGATATAATTCTGTGTCTAATGTATGCAAGTGTGTTTAGTATTTTTAAATCACTGTGTGTATTGTTTTGTAAAAAGTGTGAGGCTGACATTGTGCTTATAGTTGTGTAAATCTGAGCCGATGTTTTGCTCCTTGTATGTAAGGTTTTGATAATTGTGTAATACTTTTGATTTTAGTGTTTATGCAACTATCAGCCTCTTGCCAGCTTTTGGCAAAATATAATATTTGTCTGGTGCAGATTCTGGCTTGATTATTTAGAAACCTATTATGTTCCCCTCCACTGAGGCTTCTGCACAGGTCATGAATAAATTCCATTACCTCATAATTGAGGTTAAGATCATAACTACAGCTTGTCAAACATAGAATATATTTTTTATTAAATCTATCACCTGGACTAAACTGAGAC
The DNA here is from genome assembly GCA_029721435.1 of Gymnothorax reevesii. NCBI lineage: Eukaryota > Metazoa > Chordata > Actinopteri > Anguilliformes > Muraenidae > Gymnothorax > Gymnothorax reevesii. The sequence continues at coordinate 66,383,298 of CM056588.1, read as the reverse complement.
ATTGGTTCTTTAAAAAGCTATTTTGCCCAGAGTCATGTGATCCTAGGAGTGAACACTGATACATATTCAGTGACTGTTGGCTTGTCACTTTACATGTACATTCAAACCTATGATTTAAGTTGGACTTAAGGGATTTGAGAGATTTGTGAGGTGTTGGTGCATGTGCAATCATGTATGGTGTGAGTGTATTGTCAGGTGTGTGTGTGTATGAAGCATGTTTTGTTAGGGAATGTATGAATGTATTTGTGTGAGTGTGTGTGTGTTTGTGTGTGTGTGTGCGGCAAGTTGTGGGAGGGAATTTATGTATATTTACAGTGCGTGGTGTGAATGAATGAATGCGTGTAAGCGAGAGCAAGAGAGAGAGATGCATTGCATGGTGTGTGTGTGCGTGTGTGTGTGTGTATGTATGAGAGGGAGAGATGTACAGCAGAGCATGTGTGTGTTAAACAGATCTGCAGCAATTGAGACGGGCCGGTAGGATCTGACAGACAGACAGAGTACCAGGTGCAGCTCACAGGACACAAGCCCTCCAGCAGTCTGTGTATCTCGGTGAGTTAGAGCTGTAGTAACAAGGACAAACAGAAGCACTTACCAAAAAAACCTGCACTTACAAAATAACAAACAAAACTGCTCAGCGCAGAAGACGGCCGATGGAAAGCGACTGGAGAGGCCGAAACGGAGTAAAACCGTCCCCGTAAGCCAACTCCAGTTCACTTCTCTTGAGAGGAATAATGCAAGAAACGCCAGTCCTATCCGTCTGTAGCCTTTAATCTTACCAAGCTGGAATTCATATTGCTGGCATAATTAAACAGTGTTTCCTGCTGCAGTAAACTCTTCATGTCAGACTCAGTCAGCCAAGGTTTTCAAAGTGAAAGACTCAGATGAAACATCACTACCTCGTGCTACTATTTTCTGTAGCTACTTGCTACAGAATAAAGGGGCAGTAAACAGACGCACCAGTGAATGTCACAGTTCTCACCCAGAGTCGACTGGAGTGTGTTATTCGGTCCGTAAATTCCTCCTTTGGGATAAATGCAAGGGAAACAAATTTAAATGCACTGCGCAGAATCAATGGATGTTGCAAACAGCCCGTTTCCTCTCTTTCCTGTGTGAACACACACACACACACACACAAACACATACAAACACACACACACACACACACACAAACACACACACACACACACACAAACACACACACACAAACACAAACACACAAACACGCACACACACAGTCACAATCAATACAATCCTTTAAATTGTATTGATCCTTTAAAAAAACATACAAGGTGAACGAAAAAAAACACAAAGTCTGAAATATAACAGCAAATGTTGCAGCACCAACATGACAAGTATCAGAAATGTGATGTTTCCATTCTGCCAATTTAGTAATGTCTTAAAAATTAGAATCAAAATGGCAGTTCCTTGACCAGGATCATAGGCGTATAGATGGCTCCTTGCTCCGTCTGACAGAGTGCCTCCCCCTCAGTGCACAGCAGAAGTGAATGAAGCCCTGTCATAAAAACTGAGCTCTTCCGCTGCATTAGAATGAATCCTATACTGGCATCTGCAGTAAGACACAAGTACTCCCAAGTGTTGGTTTTCCTGGAAACTCACAGCGCTTTTCCGCTGAAAAAACACTGGTTCATCCGTCCTTTCATTTTCAGCCACTGACCCGTAGCAGAGGCTTCGGTGTCTCCCTCCCCAGCTGCTTCCTCCAACTCCTCCTGCCGGGAGATATAATCCCTCCAGCGTTTCCTGGGTCCGCCTTATGGCCTTGTGTCTGCTGAACATGCCCAGAACACCTCTTGCAGGAGGCGACCAGGAGGCATCCGGACCAGATGCCAGACCCACCTGAACTGACTCCTCTCAACTGGGAGCAGCAGCGGTTTTACTCTCAGCCTCTCTCGGATGTCCAAGCTCCTCACCCTATCCCTAAGGGTCAGTCCAGCCACCCTGCGAAGAAAGCTCATTTCAGCCTCTTGTTTCTGTGATCTTGTCCTTTCTATTTCTCCCCGAAGCTCATGACCATAGATGAGGGTCAGAACACAGATCGACCAGAAAATCAAGAGCTTCACTTTTAAAGGGACTATGTAAGCTGGGGCCCAGTCGATGAATATTTACATACACACTGTGCGATATCAAGGGAGCAGAAATACAGACCCCAAGCTTATTAGTACATGTGTAAAGCGCACCTTTGTCTCTGTTTGAAATACGGAAGATGGCCTGCAAATGCGGAGTTGCCAGAGTGGCCGCATTTATCTTTGCTGGTTAACCAACGAAGAATAAATTAGACTATTCATCCATATTTTTTGGGAGAAAACACGTGTCAGGTAATCTATTTCGATACCATCTGAGAATTATTGTTAGTGTTTCAATCTATTTGCATCGCGTGCATCTTTAAGAAGTTTGGGGTAATTTTTATCAAGCATTAACTGTTTTTAATGTTCGTAGAACCGGTTTGTCGGAACATTTTGTCTGACCAGTTTGTCTTCCAGTTCTATGGCTGCCGCTGTCACAATCGACGTAGGCTAACTTAAAAGCAATAATAAAGCTACGAAAACCCGAACAATGACAAACTGATGCTACGAACAGTCTCCACAATCAATAAAGATAGTTTTTTGGTAAAAATTTCATCAAAGTTCTCAGGGATGAACGCGATATAAACAGATTGAAACGCTTACACAAAATTTCAGATCTTGAAATGGTTTACCTAACACTTTCAAGAAGTTTCGCTTTGTCGCGCGCATGCGCCGGGTGTGAGAGTCCCTTTAAGCTCAGCTCCTCCTTCACCATGACAGATCGGTACAATGCCCGCATCAAGGCAGACGCTGCACCAATCTGCCTATCAATCTCACACTCCAGATGTGCCAGAAATTGCTGTGGGATGTCATTCCAAATCTGACGTAGACGTTGTCGCAATTCCTGGAGTGTAGCTGGCGGGTTATCCAACCGCCTCAAACGTCGATCCATCTCGTCCCAAAGATGCTCGATTGGGGACATGTCTGGGGATCTGGCTGGCCATGGCAGGACATTGACATGTTGTTGCATCAGATACTGCTGTACAATCCTTGCAACGTGTGGTCTGGCGTTATCATGTTGCAGCGTTATTCCGGGACCATGTTGCATCAAAAACGGTACCACCAATGGCCGTAGCACTTCATCGCGATATCTTTGACCTGTCAGATTTCCATCAATAACAAGAAAATCTGTTCTGTTTCTAGCCGTGATCCCTCCCCAAATCATGACACTACCACCTCCAAAAGGATCAAATTCCTGAACACAGTTGTTGGCATAACGTTCTCCACGTCGACGGTATACACGTAAACGACCATCACATCGGTTAAGCATGAATCTTGATTCATCAGTGAAGAGTACAAGATCCCACTGACGTTGGATCCACCGTCGATGTTGTTGTGCCCACTGTAGACGCAGTCATCGGTGTTGTACTGTGAGTATTGGACGTCTTGCTGGCCGACGCGGGACAATGCCAAAATGACGGAGACGGCAACGGATTGTCTGTGCAGACAGTCGCCTCAAACCAGGTATCGTTCTTGCAGTTATGGTTGCAGGTTGGAATCGATTTCGGAGATGGGTTGTTCGAATCCAGTTGTCCTGTCTGGGAGTGGTTACTCGTGGACGGCCGCTGCGAGGACGGTCTCTGACATGTCTTGTCTGCTGATGACGCTGCCATAAGTTCCAAATGGTGTTTCGGTGGACATTCAGGCGATGAGCAACTTCCCTCTGCGAGGTTCCGGATTCAATCATCCCAATGGCCCTCCACCGATCATTTTCAGACAGTCTTGGCATTTAGAGGGTAGAGTTCCTGATCCGAAATGGCTGTGTTTTCGATAAGTGATGCTTCCGTCGTTCATCAGGCACAATGTGAACATTCCAAAAATTCTCCTCTTTTATTGCCATCCACAAGCATGATTTACGCACATTTTCACGTGCAAAGTCATTTTCTCGCATTTTCATGATTTCCATTTCAATGTTGTGTTTACGTGTACTGTTTCAGTCTGATATCACCATGTATGACAATTTCATAATTGCGTTATGAAAAATAATTAACAATATTGGTGTCACAGAAACTTTTGTTGCTGAGTATGTGAAGGCACCATTAATGCTGAAAGGTACATACAGGTTTTGGAGCAACATATGTTGCCATACAAGCAACGTCTTTTTCATGGACGCCCCTGCTTATTTCAGCAAGACAATGCCAAGCCACATTCTGCACGTGTTACAACAGCATGGCTCCGTCGTAAAAGAGTGCGGGTACTAGACTGGCCTGCCTGTAGTCCAGACCTGTCTCCCATTGAAAATGTGTGCCGCATTATGAAGCGTAAAATACGACAACGGAGACCCCGGACTGTTGAACAACTTAAGCTGTACATCAATCATGAATGGGAAAGAGTTCCTCCTGAAAAGCTTCAAAAATTGGTCTCCTCAGTTCCCAAACGTTTACTGAGTGTCGTTAAAAGGAAAGGCGATGTAACATAGTGGTAAAAAGGCCCCTGTGCCAACTTTTTTGCAATGTGTTGCTGCCTTTAAATTCGAAGATAATGATTATTTGCAAAAAACAAATAAAGTTTCTCAGTTTGAACACTAAACATCTTGTCTTTGCAGTGTATTCAATTGAATATAAGTTGAAAAGGATTTGCAAATCATTGTATTCTGTTTTTACCTGGCCCCTCCCCTAGGGAGCCAGGTTAAACAATGATCATGTCTGTGTGTGTGTGTGTCTGTCACTCTGTCTGTCAGCCCGTGGCTGGGGCCAGGTCTGCTATCTCTGATTGCCTTGTTATCTACGATTTACATAATGTGCAAACTTCACTGGTTTTGGGTTTTGTACTTCTGAGGTGTGTTGGTTGACAGTTTCAAAGACTAAAATGATGTCATTGACATAAAAAAAATGTTGTCCAACTGGGTGTTGTACCTGATGAATATTTGTGACCTCGCAGACACTTTCATTGGTTGCCTTATGTTTTCATTGGCTGGATGGTCTTGAAAGTTGCCCTTGATATATAAAGTTGATGCAGTATTGCACTCACAGAAAGACCACTTGGTTTTGCAATAAAATGTAAGTACAATGGAAATAACAGCTTGTGCCATTGATGTCAGCTGACACTTTGTTTCAACATAAAAGGAACTGTATGTTCTGGCAGATGTCTTAAGACAAATGTTGACATGTCTTATAAGTATTTAACAGCCTCAAGACCTCTGTGGATATTATTCTTGCAGAGAAACAAAGAAAGTGGAGAGGGACTGAAGGATTAGATTACTTGGGGAAAAGCCAGGGCCTGAATATGATATTGTGACATGTGCTGTGGAACTGAGGGGGCATGAATCTCATCAGCAGGCGGGTAATTATTGAGAGATGACAGGCTGGTCTGTGTTTAGCAGATCACTGGGTTGCACTCCCTTCAAGGTTTGAGGATGAAATTTATCTTGGTGCGGCTTTCCGTATGTGTGAGGTATCGTTCAGGAACCAATCGCAAGAACACAGGATTGCTGTAGATGAGATTTTATTGAGCGAGGGGGGGGGGGTAACCCCCGCAGGGCAGAAGGCAAAAGTACAGAATCCACAATCCAAAAGTCAAAATCCAGTGGGGCAGAATCAGAGTCGTAACCAGGGCAGCAAACACAAAAATCGTCGTCAGGCAAAACAGATTTGGTTCACAAGCACAGGTTCGTCAAAGAAGCAAAAATCAAAAGCCAAAGGGCGAATCTGAATCGTTATCAGGGCAGCAATCACACAAAATCGGTGTCGGGCAAAAAGGGTTTGAAAACACAGATGCAACGGCAATCAAGGAAAGGCGAGCCAAAAAATCAGAAGTCGGACGGTCCAGTCAGAAGAGAAACGCAATGAGTACAAGGCGGATAGAGACGTTCTGACAAGGAAGTTCTGTGAAGAGACACCTGATATACACTCCAGGGAGATCACATGGTACACAGAACACAGGTGCAGGAAATGAGACTAATTACAAACGGTGGAACAAGAGGGAGAACCTAATCACATAAAATAGGCAAAAGCCAAAACACGGACAGGGATCACGAGACAATCCTAAACATACGGCTCCAGTCAAGGAGTTCTAATGTGCATAGATAATGAGAGAAAGGACAGCGTGATCAGATGTGGAGAATCCACAGAAATGCGGCAGAGGAGATTAGGGAGAGACAAGAGGTGGAGACTAGAACAGAGCGAGTGCTGAGAGCTTGTAAATCAATTAGTAAGTGAAACTATACAATCCCTTAGTGCTCGTTAGTAAGTTAGTATTATATACAATGTTAGTAACTTTTAGTGAAAACTACAAACTGTTAGTATGGTTAGTAAAATAGAAAAGTAAGGTGAAGTAAGCAAACGAGATTGGAAGGAAGGCTGAAATCCAGAAATCATTAAATCACCCGAAAGTGTGGCACGCAGTACTGGGGCTGAGAGCAAACACATGACCAAAGGCCAGACAGGGGGAGAAAGCAAAATATGGACCGGAAAGAAACTATGGTTAAATGCAAAATATGGAAAAGTAAAACTAAGACAATGCAAGAACAAATCGAAGTACCAAATCACAATACACATACCAAAGAATAGTCAGACATAGCAATGATTCAAAACCAAATACGACATATCATAAAAAGCAGAGCATGAACATGGCAGGGCAGATCAGAATCATATCAGTATGAGCAGGAAATCAGCATGCAACGGAAACACGCATTATTGAGATGAAAAACAGTTCAGGGAGTTGCTGTTTTCTGAGTGGGGAAGTGGAGACAGGATGGCTCACGTCCCCCGACAGATGGATCGAGGCTGGGCTGACCTGTAGCTATTGTGACCTCCTTTCCCCCACAGCGCTGCTCGTATAGCGAGCACCAGGCTGCGTGTGGCGGCCTGGCACACACATTTCCATGTGACCCACTGAGACATCAGCCGCTCCGCAACACCATCCATGTGCTGCACAGTTAGTGAGAAGGAGACTCAGTTGTACCAACAGTCAATCAGTACAACATTAGACTCTGAGTGTAAGGGTCCGGGCTAGAAGCTCAATTTTTAAACAGGACAGAGACCACATGGGGTAAAAGGTGCAGAGGAAGAAGACAAACATCATCTAGAGCTCCAGGACTCTAGAGTTGGAAACAAACCCTGAATGTCACATACCCTGATTTGCACAACATTGATTCCTCTGAACTGTGTTTACTAATGGCCACTCTTATTATCCCATCCCTATGCTGCTAGGGTGCAGAGCGGCTGATTAAACAGTAGTCTCTCCGCACATGATTTTCGGACTGCAGAACAGATATAATCAGTGTAATTAGCCTGAGTGACATATTCAGTTGGAATCCGAAAGTGACTGCATGTAATAAGGCCCCTCAATGCAGTCAGGAACCTGATGCTGGAATAAGTCATTCATTCCTCACACTGCTACCTGCCAGCTTTTCTCAGTGGGAGCCGTTGTGCAGACAGCACTCAGCTGGGCCCAGATTACGCCCGGCTGCAAGCCGTGAGCCTTTAGCTTCCAGTCTCAGGCTTTGTAAACACAAAAAACCTCATTTAGAGCTGGCTACAAATGAGCGCGAGGCTAATGGAACAATTTCACCTGGTTAGCAGCTCACATAGAATGAGCCAAATGTTCAAACACTATGCAGCTGAATGTGGAATACAGCACAGTAATTAAACAGCATTTTAGAGTGCATTTTTCACTCAATCAGGCCAATTTGCTCATAAACCTAAAAAATAGGCAAAGCAGATAAATATTCAAGGTACGTGTCTTCATCTGTGTGTGCGTGCGTGTATGCCCGTGTATGTATGTGTGTATGTGCATCTGCCTGCACGCACGTGTGTGTGAGTGTATGTGTGTGGTGTTCGTGTGTGCATGAGTGAGCGTGCATGCGCGTGTGTGTGTGTGTTTGCTTGCGTGTGTGTCTGTGTGCATACATAAGACAGGGAGATCGCCGAGTCACAACCTGGCACCTTCTGGTCTGCTCTTGAAGTCCCTGCCGACCACCCCCCCCAGCCAGGGGCCCCATCAGCCCATCTGTAATCTCTGCTCAATCACTCCGCTGGCAGTGAATCGCTTTAACCGACCAAAGACTTTCGAGCAGAATAAAGAGGAGCTGAGCGCTCAGGTCACATCCCACTCAATCACCTCATCGACACCCGAGCGACAGAGCAGGAGGACGAGATGGAGGGAAATTTCTACATTTATTCTGATTAAATTTGCAGAGTAATTTTGCCTATCAGAAACTGGCAAAAAAAATTCAGTGAATAACAATTCTCAAAAATATCCAAATTCTGACAGTAACCCTCAGTGTAATAAATTGGCCCCTCCTGCCTTCTCAACCTTTACCTTAGAAAGTGGATCCCAATGAAAGACTAGGAATTAAAATGCCTTCAAATAGGCTATTTAGTTTAACACAGTAAAAGTTAGACGTGCAAATAATTTCTGGCCATTAATGAGAATCAAAACAAACCTGATGCCAGGACGCTAATGAACTGCTGTACAAATGTAGAGATGAGAGAGGGGAGCGGGTGGGAGGAAGGATGTAATTGTAGATGGTGCCTTCCCCTGACTGCTGACCCCTGACCTCTGACCTCCACAGCCAGCATAGACAATACCCTGAACCTCAGTGTAGCTGATAGGAAGCCAAGTCCAAAACACCAAGCTGTAAGTGTTGTTCAGTCAGCTGTCTAATCTCATACATCCCACCCAGCACCAGCAAATCAAAGGAAAAAAACAGCTGCTTCATAGATCTGAACATGACTTGATAAAAGCTATCGACTCTCGGCAATTCCCGGAATAAATCTCGGCATGTTAAATTATTCACCAGTGCGCCATGATACTCCACAGTCACTGGCACTTAACCCACTGCACCTGCTTAAAATACAATGTTTATTTTCAAGGTCACTGAGTTCAGCTATTCTGAGACATTGTGGAGATTTGCCTCCTTTGTCAGTACAAGCCAGCCAATTACATTCAAGGTTACAGCACTGCAGCTTCATGCAATTCGAGAATGAACTTCAGTTATTGTGCTAACTGAGTTACCATGACCTGAACTTCCTGTACTCATTCTTACTATCACGGTATGACTAGTGCATCAATATCACATATAACCCCTGGTAATATATTTTGCATTAATATTGCATGGCAATACCTTTTCTTAATACTGAATAGTGAAATTATTAATTATTTATAGAGCAGTTTTAGACTGTACTGCATTATAAAGTGCTGCCAGATGCCCACTTGACAGAATGGAGTTTAGGCCTGACAGTTTATATCTGTCCAGGAAAACACCAGTGAGAGTTTGCAGCCCATTCCATACAGCAGGTATGGTGCCGAAATATTCAGATTTCAACCAAGTCTCATAGAATCACTATGGTTACTATTTTTATAAACTAATAACATGAGATTTTAGGTCAGATAAGCCTTAAACAGGCTGATTAGTCAGGTGATGTTGAGGACCTTTTCAGTTGATGAGAGCTCCCATTACAGGATATATGCTCAGTGAAGTGTTGGTGGAGTTGAGCCTTTCAGATGATTATTCTGAAGGGCTCGCTGCAGCAGCAGCATCGTTTAATAAGGGCCCAGCTGTCTGGGAAGCGGAGTCAGGCTCTCAGATGACAACAGCTGGACCTAGCAGGCACCATCGATTCTCCCTCACGGCCAATTTGGACAAAACGCTCCCTGGGCCCCACCCTGCTTGGGTCAGCTGCATGAGCTGGCTCTCCTACAGCAGGTCTCTGCTCGGCCCTGTACATAAACCCACACAGGCACAGCCCCCTCAGCAAAAAGAATGCACAGCAATGAAACACATTCATCTACAACGTTCCTGTGCCACAGTCATCCACCTTCACATCTGCTGGAGTGCTTTTCAGACTTTGAAAAGGAAATAATGTTTAAGTGAGTCTAATCTGTGAAATGGCAGGATGAATTTCCACTTAACAGATGTATTTGGCGGGGCAGCGGTGAGAAATGGGGGAAATAAGGATGTCTGGATTTGAAAAAATTGCATATAATTAAGCTTTTGTAGTTGTCTTTACTTTTTATGACTGTAGTAGACAATGAGGGTGTAGAAAGTCAACTCGGCACATGGTGGCCAGGAAGGATATGCCCTTATGGCTCCATATCCTGTACAAACAATGGTTCGCTTTACACCTGTGAGCATGTGTGTGTGTGTATGCGGGCGTGCGTGTGTGTGTTCTCGTGCTTGCTACGTACTGAGTTTTAAACCAACAAAGTGAAGTCTTTTTTGGGAAGTGAGGACATTTTGGCCAGTCCTTACAACTACAAAGGCAAATTGTGACTTATTAGTTAAGGTTAGGGGTAAGGTTAGAATTAGGGATAGGTTAGGGTTAGGGGGAATTTATCCAGCTATGCCTCAGGCCAGAGGCTCCACCATTGCGAAATATCTCTGTCGAGTCCGAGCGCCAAAGACTTAAAGGCTGTCATCACTGCCATTAATCTGTTCATTCTGTAATTTGTAATAAATATTTACCGTTACCAAGTCATTGGTCTGTCCCAATTGAAATAAAGTTGTACAAAGACATGCTTACTCATTAGCATTCATCCACGAACACACACACACACACACACACACGCACACAGGCTCATCCTTGTACTTATATCTTTGTGAGGACATTACATTAACTTCCATTCATTCTTCCTGTGTCTCTACAGCCTTTCCCTAATCTTAACAATGAGCAATGTATGCCTAACCCAAACCCTTACCCTAACCCTAACTGCCTCATTCAGACAACAGAATTACTATCCACCTCATCCACACAACAGAATTACTAGCCACCTCATCCACACAACAGAGTTACTATCCACCTCATTCACACTGCAGAATGTGTCGCCTATGGGCACAGAGGATGTAGTCTTTCAGAAAACTTAGCACGGTTACTGACAAATATTGAGCATCCAAATCTAATTTTATATAGGGCACTGTCATTTAATAACAACTTTTATAAGAAATAGTGAACCAGAAGGCTGAGCAACATAATAACCTATTTTTGATTCTATGCCTGGTAGTTGAGATTAAAACTCAAACAATGAATTTCGAGCAGCCGTTCTTGTACAGAAGTTACATGTATTATGCAATGAGTTTTACGGTTATTTCGCTAAATGCTTTATAATGCCTCCACACTTACTTATGAAAATAAAATTGAGGTAATGTTATTGTGGCATTAGCAGTATTTTCCGACAGCAGAGCAGAAGGTCCCCACCCTACCTGAGCCTGTCTGATGGTGGGCAGCGTTACAGTCCCAGAGGTAGAGCCGTGCAGGGAATCGATTGGCTCTGCTGAGTGAGGCTCACAACTGGAGCCATTTTCTGGCACCACAAATTTAACAACACTGCAGATTAAGCAACAAACTTCAAAATAAAAGGCATGCAATCACACACACTTTTTGCTGCAATCCAGTCATGCTAAAGCTGGTGAAATGATGGAGGGAAAGAAAGAATGAGAATGAAAGACCGACACAGAGAAAGACGGAGGGAGAGAGAGGCTAAGTGAAAAATTAATTTTTCTAACATATTGCCACTTAATCACTCAACTGAGGCTGTCTCCTGGCCTTTGAAATCATTTTCTAAAAACTCCTGAGCTGCAGTGAGCAGGTTTCCTGTTGGATCTTGTCCTGTGTGAGCTGCCAGAACACCGTATGCTGGGCTGCTCTTCCTTCTCAATGTTCTGCATGAAAAAACAAAGCTGAGCTTCAATACTTGCTGCAGCGGGATTGAGCCACACTTTAAGCTTAGTTAAGACTGGAACACAGCAGAGGACTCCAGCTTACTGTGAATAAAACCCACCGTGTCTTTGCTGTTAAATGTGCGTACAGCAGGTCAAGTGCTTACAAGCCGTAAGAAGTAATTCTACAAGGTCCTACATGGTACAATTTGGCAAGTCAGGATTATGCTTGAGGCTACAGAAGACAGAATGACCACTATAAATTACCTGCAGAGAAATTGGTGTCGGTGAGATGACTAAGCACGATCATCCCAAATTAAGAAAGAATATAAAAATGTGCATACTATTCAGCTAAATAAGGACCTTTGCTGCTGTGCTATTTCTCAAACTAGGAGGTTCACATTATGAAATGGCAAGGTTCATTTTATGGCCACTCCTACACTTGTTGAAAATGGGGGGGGGGCGGGCTCAGTGTTGAAGGGGTCCAAATGCACCATACTCAGCTTTGAAAAGGGACAAAATAAAAACATTTTTTTAAACTCTGTGGGCAGGGGGATTTCATACCCCCCATCCAGCTGTCTGTGGTGCCACTTGCCGAAAGATTAACTTTACTGGTGTGTATTGTCAATTTACAGGAACTATGGCTTCACTGTAGGAGGTTACAACACCAGTCTGTGCAGAAAAAACAGTTCCATTGCCTACCACTCACAGCAGAGTCATAGGCCTCAAATATGGACCCATAATGTTGGGCTTGTATAATCACAGAGCCAGTGGATAAGTGTGGTTGAGGGCAATATTACCCTTTTCCTCCCCAAGCCACCAAGGTCGTAAAAGTAAGAGGGGTCCCTCTGGTATTAATGAAAGGTGCCCACGGTGGCAGGGGGGTGTTTAGGGCCTGGCTACTGGGCTATAGCCCGGGGTATTTTTCTTTAGCCAGTCGTCTTTTCTTACGGTTAAAAAAAAGACGAGTATGACCTTGGAGCTCTTGCAACCCTTGAGTCTTTAGCCTATAATGTTTTATGTTATTTGCGGCCTGCGTTAGTAAGTTACCATAGTTACGGGGACGCTTGTGTCTGTTTCGTTCTCATAAAAGCCTCCCTCTTCCACCTGTATATGTCTATGTTTGCACCCACAAAGTTCATGATGCCTGAATTGTGACATTTAGGAGCTAGCTAGTAGCGCAACCAAAAAAATAAAAAAAGAATCTGCGAAAAACATAAAACTATAAACGTAACATTGATTTATTACATATAAGCCTTCAATTGTTGATAAAATTTATATGTCATGTCATTAAAAAATAAAAAAAAATCCCCTTCATAGTCTCAACAATGTATGCTAAGTCTGTGTGTCAGTCTCTCCTGCAGCTGCTGAAGTCACAGGAGTATGAGCTCCTCTCTCCTGCATTCCGCTGTTCGCAGCTGCTGAAGTCACAGGAGCAGGGGCGTAATTTTGGGGGGGGACACGGGGGACATGTCCCCTCCACTTTTTGAAAAGGCTGCATTGGACCCCCCCACTTTTCAGTCCTAAAACTGATGTATTTAAAAAAAAAAAAAAAACACTGCACGCACTAAGACCTCGCGGAAATAATACCCGCTGAAGCTGCCAGTGGCCAATCCTGTTCAACTTTCCCTCCCTTCTTCTCTCCAAGTCCCGCCTTTCATTCAACAGGCAACGTAAGAAAAAACGCTGGCGAATCGCAATGATGAAACCCCCTAACCACCGAAGACTGATTATATAAGATTTCATATGAAGAAAAAACTGCGAGTCACATTAAACCCAATTTATGAACGTATATTTTGCGGGGAACTGCTTGTTTTCCTCTTTTATAGCTAGCTACATAGATAAACAGTATTAGGAACTTCCCTAAACGACGTAGTTGAGTTGGGCGATTGATTGTTAAAGTGACCTGCTAAGCAAACAAATACCGATATTGTTACATCCCTGGTCATGACAATTCAGGCCCAGTGAAGCGCCGTCGGAGGTCAGTGAAGGGAGGTAAAATCCTCACCGTTAAACTACCGATGACTCTATTACTTTGCTTGATTAGCAATCTGATGATTGATTAACTAATTTACAAGACTAAATGACAGAATGGTGTGCCAGTTCCATCCGCGACATTATTGCTCAGTGCATCGCACTTAAAATGCTCACGAGACCGCAAGTTTGCTCATATTTGCTTAGAGAGGAAGCTAACACAATGCCATTAACAAATATTAAAACCTTTCTTATGCGTCGTTCAATGTGTGGTAAATATGTTTATGATTATGTTTTCACCCTTAAATACGTACTTTTAAATGCCATTCAAAAAATGGGAAGTTTATTTCATCTCTTCTTTCATAAACCGATAAACAAAAGGTAAAAACGATACACGGGATTACCGAGGGAATTGAGTTTTTTCTAATTAATTAGGCTGTTAAGATTCACATACTTGCGGTCTCGAATCAAAGCAAAGACGATGATTTTCTTTAATTTTTTTTTTTTTTTTGGTCACTATCATCTCTTTATAGTTACAGGCTACATAAAGCCTATGATAGTTCCTAATTGTTTGGTAAAGAAAAAAAGTTCAAATTGACTGATTGTCAATCAGACATAGTATGCCTACGTGGAAACAGGTTGACAAAACCTACCGATAAAACGAACTCACTTCCTCCCCTGACCGCATGTCTCTGTTCAGATCTGACCTGGGACTGCACTACGAAGCAGGATTTGATATTTTCGAGGTGTCTCGAGGTTTAATCTGATTTTCAGGACCACTTCAGTGCTTCATTTATTACCGCGGTAAATCAGCATGTTGACCTATGCCAGTGGTTCTCAAACTCGGTGCTGTCGCCCCACTGAGTATGCTGGGTTTTTTTTTTTTTTTTAAGATTTTAACTATGTGCTTATTTGTCTTAATTAGCTGCATTCTATGTTAAGAGTAGTTATTTACCATCTTAACCGGCGTTTTGATGGACATATCTATTGTGCCACGAAGAATAAAAACCCTCGAACATATTGTGCTTATTTTCTATAATGTGAGGATTTTCAGGTGAAAACATTAAACAGATCAAATTACACAGATAAAATCAGTAAGCTCCAAATTAGGTTGCTCATAGTGGTGTTTTGAGTTCTCGCAAAATAATTTGCCTGAACTGAATAAACATGACGCAAAACTGGTGCAACTCTGTTGTTAGCCAGTAAATAATTAGTGTTTGCAACCATGTGTTAACAGCCTCACCGATGAGAACCTATTGTTTGTTGATTAACCAATTGTTTACATTGATTAAATGAATGGTTAAATGGTTTCCCTCAGCAGTTATTTGTACTAGTTTTTAATATATCAACTTGCATATGGAATTTTTATTCTTCATGGCATGTATAGATTTGTCAAATGTGGATGAAGTGGATAAAGAACTGCCGTAAACTTAAATGCACCTAATTAAGACAAATCAACAGCTTTTTAAAATCCTAAAATTGCAATTATGGTTGGAACAAAAACCAGCATACATAGTGGGGCACCGGGACTGAGTTTGAGAACCACTGATTGCTGAACGTTTAACCTGCACCAAAGCTTGAATGTGTGATTCCCAAACAAGATAGGTAGGGGAGAAGTTTTGACAACTCTGATTGGCTGAAAACAAGTTAAAGCCAACTTTGCAGGCAATAAGCTTCTCAGGAGGGCAGGTACACTGATAGGGGGAGGCACTAGCCCTCTTATGATTGATTGCTTTCGATGCAATCATGCCCACACAACCTCTAACAGCTTCTTGTTAGCTGAACACAGCAAGCATGCACTAGAGACATGGCTAGAGACATTATCATTAGCTGCCTTATTTTGTTCAGTATACAATTGCGAATTACATTATTGTTGAGATTATATAGCCATCTAGCTAGCTAGCTAACATTAGTTAAGAAAAATCTTTGAAAATAATCATCATATTTAAGCGATGTGATGTGGTTTTTGCCCTAACTAACAGTTATTACTCTGGCGTTTACTTTCCTGAGGGGGTTTGGAGATGACTTTCCTAAGGGGGTTTGGAGATGAAACGTGTGACTTACAACAGTGGTCTAACAGGCAAGACCTGAGGGAGCGCAGGTTTGAAAAAATTATAATGTGGCTTTAAAAGGCGCTGGGCTCAGGTTCTAAGGAAATACATATATTGATATTCATGTTGCTTTGATGGCAGCTATCAGAGTAATGTTATTGCAAATTCTTACAAAATTTCAGCAATGGGTGAAAAATTACGTGAGATTAAGTTGTCACCCTCATAACCCCCCACCCACCTTGATCGAGGATGGTTTTACTGCGCTCAGTTTCATTACTCTCTGATGTATTTTGCATTAAATTTATTTTATTTGACAATCAAAAAAAATGGTTATTTTGTTCTACTTTAGAACTAAAGCCCTTTTGAGAATTTGCGCCAGAAATGTGTCCCCCCCACCTTTAAAATCAAAACTACGCCCATGCACAGGAGTATGAGCTCCTCTCTCCTGCATCCGCTGCTCGCAGCTGCTGAAGTCACAGGAGTATGAGCTCCTCTCTCCTGCATCCGCTGCTCGCAGCTGCTGAAGTCACAGGAGTATGAGCTCCTCTCTCCTGCATCCGCTGCTCGCAGCTGCTGAAGTCACAGGAGTATGAGCTTCTCTCTCCTGCATTCCGCTGCTCGCAGCTGCTGAAGTCACAGGAGTATGAGCTCCTCTCTCCTCCATCCGCTGTTCGCAGCTGCTGAAGTCACAGGAGTATGAGCTCCTCTCTCCTGCATCCGCTGTTCGCAGCTGCTGAAGTCACAGGAGTATGAGCTCCTCTCTCCTGCATCCGCTGCTCGCAGCTGCTGAAGTCACAGGAGTATGAGCTCCTCTCTCCTGCATCCGCTGCTCGCAGCTGCTGAAGTCACAGGAGTATGAGCTCCTCTCTCCTGCATCCGCTGCTCGCAGCTGCTGAAGTCACAGGAGTATGAGCTCCTCTCTCCTGCATCCGCTGTTCGCAGCTGCTGAAGTCACAGGAGTATGAGCTCCTCTCTCCTGCATCCGCTGCTCGCAGCTGCTGAAGTCACAGGAGTATGAGCTCCTCTCTCCTGCATCCGCTGCTCGCAGCTGCTGAAGTCACAGGAGTATGAGCAGTATGAGCACCTCAGCTCCTCTCTCCTCAGCTCCTCCGCTGCCCCACATGTGTTCCCTTTCAGTTCAAAAGCTGAAGCTCCCCTTTGACAGCTTGTGTGTGACAGTTTCTCAGACATTAATATATTGCCGCTGTGTCCCATTATAGGACATCTAGTTTTATCCAGGGCTTATTGAGCCGAACAAGCCAAGAAATTTAGAGTCCTAGTGTTCATGCATTTGCTGTTCTGCAATGTCCCCGGCTGTGCATTTCCTGCGTAAGCGCATTCATTTCACATATACATCCTTGCTAACAAAGTAGAACTACTTATGTGGTGTACTTTTGACCCTGTTAGTGGAAACATACTATTCTCTCATTCTCATCACTATGCAAAGTTTTCTGGCATCTTGTTCCCGGCCTCGGGCCATGCCATATAGTGGCTTGCAAACAAAGTCGCCATTATCCAGAATTAATCTTTCCCTGTGAAAATGACCCCATGGTCAAAGGAAGAGGCTGGCAGGGGGCAATGACAGGGATGACTGTGTGCAGCATGAGCAGCAGGGGTCTGCCATCCCATAATGCCGTTTATCTGAAAGTCTGGAGAATGCGGTTGGAAATTACTTTGCTACCATTGCACACGGCCAAAAACCCATCCCACCCCCCATAGGCCCAGCGATGAGCCAGACAGCATCCCAGTGACTTCCGTTCAGGCCTTTGTTTCCAGTCCCCTCCATCCTCCAGCTCCAAAAAATATCTTCTTCTTCTAGAGGACCCGGAGGGACAGGCCTTTGTGGCACTCAGAGCTCGGGCTGCGCCAGAGCCGAAACTGCCACCGCTTCCATCCCCAGGAAGTATGAGCAATGCTGAATGGGAACCTTCCGGCGTTTTATGGCTCTCTGGCTGATGGAATCCTCAGTGGGAGGGATGTGGCCAAAGAGGGGTGGGTGGGGGGTGGGGTTGTGGGATTGGACTCCTTAGAATGCGAGAGTTCCTGACCCTCGTGCTCCCTGAAGCCAACACCACAGCCCCAGGGGGCACGGCTTACATTCTGCCTCCAGCTTTCACTGCCTCCTTCAACACCCTCTCCATCAAACAGCTGCATGACCCCCCCCCCTGCTGAACGTAAACAAGCAAATCAAAGTGTGCAGCGGTGGAGCGGAGGAGAGCTCAGCGGGACTGGTGCTCCGGGTAGAAGAGCGACCGCTGGCTAACAGAGGAAAACTCAATAATCTCAGGAGTCATTTCCTCCGGCCACATTTCACACACTAATGCCGACACCAGCCAGCACAGAACATGCAGGCGTCTCACCTTCAGTCTCCGCCTGGAGCCTCAGTTTTCCCCACTGAACAGCAGGATGGCAAAGTCTTTCCTCTTCCTCAAAAAAGATAAAAACCAGGGGAGACAGAAACATCCCAACACAATATGGCTTGTTTCTTGCTTTGCTTTTCAGCTTCAATGCCCTGCAGAAAAAAATAAGACGCCCCTCACACCCCATATTCTAGAGACTGAAATGCCTCATATCCTGTCTCGTCGGATCTTACATCTCAAATCTATGCCTTAAGGAGCCTTTGCAGAGAGAAGTAGCACAGAGCCACTCATTCAAAAAAGCCCTGTGAAAGTCAGCCCATGACTCATGCATTTAGAAGGGGGCGAGGAAGGTGCAATTCTTATTATTGTTAAAGAACAGAATTACAGAATTAATTAATCAATTGGTAAAACTCATGAGTAGAAGTGTAGGCTGTAGAAATGGGAGAGGCCACAGTTGCATAAATGTCACATCCAAAACCTTGAAACCCAAACAAACTCTGCTGGTATGCCAGGCTGCATTTGATTAAAGTACAGTGTCTTACAGGCAGGCATAGCTCTCAACTCCCTGTTGCCTGAGGTAAAATTAATGATGCAGCGCAGACAGTACGCTTTGGTACCACCGCCTATGGCCCCCCAAGACAGATGCAGCCCACGGCAGCAACTTTTCCTTGGTCCTCTACCAAGAGCTGGAGTCTTATATATAAAAATTTGTGTGGCTTTCAAACCTTAATATTGCGCACACTCAAAAAATAAATAAATAAAGTCGATGAGCCAAACTAAATGCAATTTTTATTTAATTAATCAGGATAAACTTGGAATTTTTCACGTGCATAATCATGTCTGTTTTGTGTTCTTTTAACATCAAATTTGTTTTTATTGATCTGAAATCCAAAGTTTATAAATCAACAAAATTGGCATATGCATCATTTCTGTGGGTATGCACAGTTTACAAATGAAACCCCTGATCCTGTTAACAAATTCAAAACTTTGGAAAAGCTAACATCACAGGAACATCACTTTCTCTCGATGGCCATCTGGTGCTCTGACAAAGGACAAATTCTGAAAGCATTGCATCACTGTAAAAAAAAAAGAAAAACTTATGACCTGTGTCAGTGCATTAACCTTTCTTTTCTTTGCTCTTATACTTACACCTTTGTTACATTTTGTGATGGCTGATGTGTTGAGACGCCAAACGCAGCAGCCGGAATTAAAGGAAGTCACGCAGATTGAGAGAGAGACAAACAAATAAAATAAGAGAGCGACTCTCACTTTCCGATGGGCCTAGATCTTGTCCGAGTGCAAGGAAGCAAAGTGAGTTCGACAGAATGAGTCGAAAGGGAAAAAATCTCAGGAACCGAGATAGTAAGAAATAGCACCAGACGGTGCCCAGAAAGAGGAAAAACAGAAACATTCCCTCGATATCTAGAAATTTTCCTCTTTTGCAGCCAATACCCCAACAACTTTCTCACTAGAGACCTTACTGGCTAAATAGTGGGGCAGATTGCTGAAACAATCTTTCACTAGGTGATACAAGCACCAAATTTGCCACACAAGTGCTTCAGAACCTACTCACTCAGAAAAGTACATTATCCACTTGATAAAACAAAATGGCCACCATTTTTCAAGATGGCCGCCATTCGAAGTGGTTTTAAACGGTGTTTGAACTATATATTGATTGAATAATCCTATTTTGATGGTCTATATGTTGAAATATATGTTTTTGAGTATGAGAAATCCAGTTGAGCCTCTCATTTAGCTGCATGGTCATGGCTTGTTGCAGCTCTGATGTTGGTTCCATCTTTTCACATAAGAGACACCGCTGCACTTCAGTGCTAGTCTTTCGCATTTTTGAGTGTCCTTCGCCAGGATCATTCTGAATTCCAGCTGCTCTTTTAGTAGCACGCTCGAGGATGCAGTTGCTAAACATTTGGCAACAATTTTGGTGATACTTTGGTGATATCCTCAATACCACCTCCATCATCCAATCTCGATGGGTCTAACCTGATGGGCAACAGGTTGATTGCCTGAAACTGTGATATGTTTTTGGCTATCATGGAATAGCTGTCAGAACTACACTCATACTCCTCTTTCATATCTATCTGACAGAGGCAACACTTTCTCCAGTCAGTTTTACTAGTGCAACTCAATGGATTATTGGCAGACATCTTAGACAGCTTTTATTTATTCATTTATTTATTTATTCGTATATAAGGCCCAGAGGCCAAGAGTACAATGTAAAGTACCTATAAAAACATGGTACCAGCGCTACCGTGTAATACCGCATAGACAGCATATACATCAAACAAACAATATCAATCTCAATTACAGCCTGTGAGCTGTAATGGCAGACATCTTGTGTTATATGGTTAAAGGCCGAGGGGCTATCCTTTTACCATTCAATTGTACGAAACATCAAAGCACATTGAAATATGGAATGCAACTAGGTTCAAGCATCTGATGCCCTACACCTAGCCCGATCATTCATTCAGTGCCATTTAAGTCCAGTGCGATCTGTACACTATCCAGGTAACTGAAGTCCCTATACCCTTGGCTCGGCTCTCCTGCGCTGGCACATCCTGTCAATTCAATATCTAACTACAATACTTCAACTAACTAAACTTCTAGTTGAGATATATACAGGGGCTTATTAGATAGCATTTGGGACACTATACTACAAATTACAGCGAGTTAACCACTACAACAGTTAGTAAACTACAACTACAGCAAGTACACTACAAGCCGACACTGAACCCCATGCTGAGTCTCACAGCAGTGATGTCACCAGTGTGCCCTGGTTGTGCTTTGACATCACTCTTATAAAATAATACTAACCAATAGTGCTAGGCTAGACCACAGCATTTCAATGAATGATCATGGGTATTGCCCTTCAACTAAATACAATATCTGTGATCAGACAGCTTTCAAAAACGCTAATTTTGAGTCACGTAATAGCTGCCATCTTGAAAACTGGTGGCCATATTGGAATTCAATCGACACCATTGAGTTCCTCCAGTCAGAATACATTCATTTTGATGTTTGGGTCATTAACACATTTCTGTTTATTCATGTTCTACTTCAAAAACCATTTTTTGCATTTGACGACGTGGCCATCTTGAAAACTGGTAGCCATCTTGGATTTTCAGCTGGATAACTTACTTTTCTTAAAGTACCTCCTGGACATCATTTCTGCCAAATTTGGTGCTTGTATCTCCAAGTGATAGATTCTTATGGAATATTGAATTAATCTGGCCCACTATAATAGTCACCATCTTGAAAACTGGTTGCCATATTGGAATTCAGTTGGCACCATAGAGTTCTTCCAGTCAGAATACATTCATTTTGTTGTTTTGATCATTAACATAGTTCTGTTCATTCAAGTTCTACTTTGAAAACCTTTTGTTTTGCATTTGACGAGGCAGCCATCTTGAAAACTGGTGGCCATCTTTTATTTTCAGCTGGATAACTTACTTTTCTTAAAAAGCACATCCTGGATATCATTTGTGCCAAATTTGGTGCTTGTATCACCAAGTGAAAGATTCTTATGGAATGTTGACTTAATCTGCACAACTAAAAGTGCAAACAAAACACTGACACTCTAGCAAGGGCAGTGAGGCGGAATTAGGGCTTAAATAGAATCTGGGCGACGCCCCCAATTAATGCCAGCTGGCCCAAGAATCCGATTGTCGGCAAACCGATATCGTCCCGGACGAGAGCAGCAAAGAAAGCTCTCAAAGCCTCCAAAAAACATGACACATTTGGCCATTCTGTACAACTGCAACTGCACGGACCATTTCACAAAAGATGCCTGTAGCATTTAACCATAATCCTTGCTGTTTTTTTTGTTCATGTTTACTTGATGATTAAGATGCATTACAGAGCAACTAAAAAATTTCTGACGTGATACTGTCGACTGCAATTTAATTACCCGCCCAATTTGATATGATATCATCATTTAGGAAAGAAGTCAAAGAACAAAAACATACAGACTTGACCACAGAGGCCACAGTGTTCTACAGACAGGGCATGGCTGTAGTTTTGAAAGAAGGAAGAATAGAAGCAAAGACTGACACTAAAACAAATGTTGGGAGGATCTGAAAATGAGGGAAAACTGAACATGTCACTGCTGTGTTTTTGCCGGGTTGTCAGGATGAGACTGACTGCTGGAGTAAAGCAGCGAGTTCAGCGAAACTTACTGTCATCTGTGCAGGGGATGGGCTGAGTTTAACCAGACAGTGTTCTGTCCTTGAGTGTAATTACAGCTCTTTCTCTGCTGTAGCCACCAAACCAAGACCAGCGAGTTCTGTAATGCTGCCTGCTGGTAGCAGTTTATACGCTGGAATTGTGCTGGCAGTGACACAGATGAGTCCTCAAAGTGAGCTGATCCTTCTAACATCCCCTCATCCCAGAGGACACAAAGAAGTGCTGAAGTATGCCAAACAAAGTAATTAAAATGGCTGAAAGCCACTTACTTGTGCGGGGGAGGGGGATAATGCCAAATAATGAAGCAAGGACCTCAGGAAAGCCCAACACTGTGTACAAAAAGAATGAAACAATATATAGCTATAGCTGAGCAAAAACTAACCATCCAACTAGCCGGGCCCCAACACACCAGGCTACCCGCGAAAATGGGAAGATCGCTCATTTTTTGAGACCCCCTGTCAGTCAAGACCTGTTAATTTATCCTAACTGCTCCCTTATCTCGTTACCACAGAGTAGCGGACTGTTAATAGCTCAGTGAATAGGTATGACACAAGTGCTGATCTTCCTGGTCAGTGCTCATTTCAGGCAGTACCGCCCCAAATGAGCACCTGTTGTAACTGCATGATGGTATGCAGACAGTTTGGTCCACTTTCAAAGGTGCTGTGTGAAAGTGAACCAAACCAAATGAAGGTGGGAAATTTTTCGCCATTCCCCGCTCAATCGAACCGAGTCCCCCGGACTTTCCTGGTGTGAAGGTGCTGTGGAACCTGCCTTCACCAACTCAATGTGCTCAGTGATGTTTGCATTTAAATATGTATTTTCTTGGTTAATTTGCCAAATGCTTCAACGTAAGAAGCATTGGTAATAAAATAAATTAATTATTATCGCTTCACAACGATGAGCGTACAACTGTGCTTCCATGTAAATATAGCCTATTCTTTTGAATGGTGAAAACATTTTAATCAAGTGCGATCTTCAAATTAATTTGGTTGCACTTTTGAAAAACATTGCGAAAACGGGAGATGGAATTCAGGGAAAGTATTGGATTAATTCATAAAAATGTTTGTCCCCATCCCTACAATATCACTATTAAGTATACTCAGCAACAAAAGTTTCTGTGACACCATTTATGTGTATGTTATAAATGACACGCAAAGATCTCAATGCAATCAATATGTTTATTTAACAGGAGAAACACTGACTTTTCAGTGCCAACGTCACTCAAAACGAAAAATGTCATTTTCATGCGTCATGAAGCACTTGTCTGACGTCTAACCAATTGTGACCTTCACACTTCAATACCGGGTGTGACTTCCTCGTGCCATGATGCAAGCAACGCATCTCCGGCGCATGGATCGAATCAGATGTGCCAGAAATTGCTGTGGGATGTCATTCCAAATCTGATGTAGACGTTGTCGCAATTCCTGGAGTGTAGCTGGCGGGTTATCCAACCGCCGCAAACGTCGATCCATCTCGTCCCAAAGATGCTCGATTGGGGACATGTCTGGGTATCTGGCTGGCCATGGCAGGACATTGACATGTTGTTGCATCAGATACTGCTGTACAATCCTTGCAACGTGTGGTCTGGCGTTATCATGTTGCAGCGTTATTCCGGGAGCATGTTGCATCAAAAACGGTACCACCAATGGCCGTAGCACTTCATCGCGATATCTTTGACCTGTCAGATTTCCGTCAATAACAAGCAAATCTGTTCTGTTTCTAGCCGGGATCCCTCCCCAAATCATGACACTACCACCTCCAAAACGATCAAATTCCTGAACACAGTTGTTGGCATAACGTTCTCCACTTCGACGGTATACACGTAAACGACCATCACATCGGTTAAGCATGAATCTTGATTCATCAGTGAAGTGTACAAGATCCCACTGACGTTGGATCCACCGTCGATGTTGTTGTGCCCACTGTAGACGCAGTCGTCGGTGTTGTACTGTGAGTATTGGACGTCTTGCTGGCCGACGTGGGACAATGCCAAAATGACGGAGACGGCGACGGATTGTCTGTGCAGACAGTCGCCTCAAACCAGGTATCGTTCTTGCAGTTATGGTTGCAGGTTGGAATCGATTTCGGAGATGGGTTGTTCGAATCCAGTTGTCCTGTCTGGGAGTGGTTACTCGTGGACAGCTGCTGCGAGGACGGTCTCTGACATGTCTTGTCTGCTGAAGACGCTGCCATAAGTTCCAAATGGTGTTTCGGTGGACATTCAGGCGATGAGCAACTTCCCTCTGCGAGGTTCCGGATTCAATCATCCCAATGGCCCTCCACCGATCATTTTCAGACAGTCTTGGCATTTAGAGGGTAGAGTTCCTGATCCGAAATGGCTGTGTTTTCGATAAGTGATGCTTCCGTCGTTCATCAGGCACAATGTGAACATTCCAAAAATTCTCCTCTTTTATTGCCATCCACAAGCATGATTTACGCACATTTTCACGTGCAAAGTCATTTTCTCGCATTTTCATGATTTCCATTTCAATGTTGTGTTTACGTGTACTGTTTCAGTCTGATATCACCATGTATGACAATTTCATAATTGCGTTATGAAAAATAATTAACAATATTGGTGTCACAGAAACTTTTGTTGCTGAGTATATGTTGACAATGTAGCTCTCAATGATCTCTGTCATTTCTTAATAATTTCTTTTTTTTTCCCACGTATCTTTATTGGGTTGTCAATACTAAATACATAGATCTTATGAAAATACATCCATGTCAACCAGTCTTTTTTTTTTCTTTTTTAACAATAAAAAAGGTACAAAAATAAGGTGAATTATCCAACCCCCCACCGTCAACTTAGGAAATACATTAAAAAAAAAAACAAGGGGTATATATTACAAATATAACTGTGTATACATATAATAGTATAGTATATTATTGTAATATATAATATTAATTACAGAGGGAGAGACCCAGTCAAAACAGAGGACATCTACGTGTTGCACATAGGGCTGCACAACGGAACTCATCTCCACACAGGTAAAGCTATTGCTTAGAATCATTGTTTTACCACCGTCCAGAGTCTCAGTTGCTTATATATAAAAAGAAAAAAAAGAAGGAAATTAATCTTTCAAAGAGGGAATGGAATTAACATAAGAGAGAATAGGATCCCATGTTTTATTGAAATTATCCGAGCAGCCCCTTATACTGTACTTGATTTTTTCTAAGTATAGGAATGACATTAAGTCTTTCAACCAAGAATTAGGAGATGGAGGCTTTTGGTCCTTCCACTGAAGTAAAATACGCCTGCGGGCTAAAAGAGAGGTGAAGGCAATAATTTTACTCTCCTTAGTAGTGAAACAAGTCAATTCTTCAGGGAGACCGAAAATAGAGGTTAATGGGCCAGGAACCCCCGGCTTATTGAGGGCCTTTGATAGTGTATCATAGAGAGAGGACCAAAATGAACTCAGCCTTGGGCAAGAAAAAAACGTGTGTGTGGTTGGCCGGAGAGAGAGAGCATCTATCACTAACATCATTTGTATTAAATAATTTGTTAAGCCTAGATTTGGTCCGGTGTGTCCTGTGTAGGACCTTAAATTGTACAAGTGTCAGACTGGCACAAGATGAAGTGGAGTTGACCCTGTCAAGAGCCCCCTGCCACCATTCGGGTGAAAAGGTGGTACCCAGCTCCTTTTCCCAGGTATGCCTAGTCGCCAGAGGAGATGATATTGATGACATGATTAACTTCATCATGACTGAAATTATTCCACGAACTACAGGCAAGGATAGAACCACGTCAACAAGAGAGTCAGGTGGTTGGTGGGGAAAGCTGGAGAAGTGGTTGCGAACAAAGTTACGAATTTGAAAATATCGAAATATTGTCAAATGTCGTCTTAAGATTGTCAAAAGAGGCAAAAACTTTATTGACAAAAATTTGTTTGAAATAGACCAATCCCCTCTCCTTCCACTGAGTGAAGATTAGATCGAGTGCTGCGGGCTTAAAGACATTGTTATCACAAATGGACATTAGAGGGGAAAGAGAAGAAATCTTAAAGTGGCGCCTAAACTGCTTCCAAGTCTTCACAGTAGATTGGATAATTGGGTTAGAAGTGCAATTAACAGGGTAAGAATTTAGAGGGGCGCAAATCAAGGCCGATAAAGAAATAGAGGTGCAGGCTTTAGCTTCCATCTGACACCAATCTGTAGTGGGGGAATTGTACCAAGTGTGAATCTTTTGAATATTGGCCGCCCAGTAGTAAGCCATGAGATTAGGTAGGGCAAGGCCACCATCTTTATCTCTATGTTGGGTGAAATATTTAGCCTTTGGGGGACCTTCCTGCCCAAATAAAAGATGAAATGTCCTTATCCAGTTTCTTAAAAAAAGACTTGGGAAGGAAAATTGGTAAGCATTGAAAAAGAAATAAAAATCTTGGTAGCACATTCATTTTAATTGACTTAATTCTACCTACTAGCGATAGGGGGAGAGTGTTCCAACGCCGGAGGTCTGACTCAATCTCTTTCACCAACTTCAAAAAATTAAGTTTATGAAGAGAAGGGAGACTGTGCGAGATGTTAATGCCTAAATAACGAAAACTATAGGAGGCCAGATGAAAAGGCAGCATCTATGCAGGGATCTGTTATGCAGCGTTGTTAAGGGGGAAGCATTCGCTTTTACTAATGTTTAACTTATAGCCCAAAAAGGAGCCAAATATTTGCAGAATGTCAAGGATATTATTGATGCAGACAGTAAGGTTTGAGACACAGAGCAACAAGTCATCAGCATAAAGTGAGACTCTGTGCTCCACCCCATTCCTATAGACACCAGTGAAAAGCGGTGAAGTCCTAAGGGCGATGGAGAGCGGTTCTACTGCGACAGGGAACAGCATAGCTGACAAGGGACAGCCCTGGCAGCAGCCTCGTTTTAAAGGAAAAAATTTGGATTGAGTGGAGTTTGTAGTTACACCGGCAGTAGGGGCATTATATAACAGCTGAATATATGAAATAAATCTTTGACCAAACCCAAACCTGTTAAGAACTGAAAATAAATAACCCCACTCCACTCTATCAAAAGCTTTCTCCGCATCCATGGAGATCACCATTTCAGCATCTTGAAAACTAGACTTGGAAGTTATTATATTGAGCAGGCGACGAATGTTTGAGGATAACTGTCTACCCCTTATAAAGCCAGTTTGGTCAGTTGAGATAATGCTTGAAAAGCAGGAGTCCAGGCGACCTGCAAGGGTCTTAGCTAACAACTTTATGTCGGAGTTGAGCAAACTAACAGGTCTCCAGCTGCTACATTCATTTGGGTCCTTATTTTTCTTCGGGATAAGAGAAATTGATGCTTGAGTTAAAGATAAAGGAAGGGTGCCACGCTCCAAGGGTCATTAAACACAACCAGAAACAGGGGAGCTAGGTGATCTGCAAATTTCTTTAAAAAGTCAGCTGGGAAGCCGTCTGGGCCCGGTGCCTTGCCACTCTGCATTAATTTGAGACTGTTTATTATTTCTTCTAGACTGAGCGGAGCATCTAGATTGTTCTTAGCTGTTGTGTCAATTACTGGGAAATTTAAGTTGTCTAAGAATTGGTTCATTGGGGCATCATCAGCCAGGGCTTCTGATTCATGAAGATTAGAATAGTACAATGCAAAAACACAATTTATCTCAGTTGGGTCTGGAACATGGGTGTGGGGAGTTTTACGAATTTGTGTTATGAATCGGGATGCAGATTGTCGCTTTAGTTGCAAGGGCAGCAGTCGGCTGGCCCTGTCGCCATACTCATAATAGGTACTCTTTGAACGCCTTAAAAAGGAGCTCCGCTTTGTTTGTGGGGATAAGATCAAATTCAGTTTGGAGCCTAAGTCTCTCCATCTGAAGAATGGGATCAGGAGATGGGGCGATCTGTCTGTCAATTTGCAGAATAGCTTCCATCAGCTCATGCTGCCTTTGTGTTTCCTGCTTACATAACCTGGAACTGTAAGTGATGATCTCCCCAGGTATTACTGCTTTAAAAGTTTCCCATAGGAGGGAAGGAGAGGTTGAATCAGATTTATTATACTGAGTTCAAATTAAAACGCACCACTCACGAAATCTGGAATAGCTCCACGGATTGATATGTGAAGTATGTACATATGATGCATTTGAGATAATGAATGATTTAAGAAGACATGTAAACATCATTCAATTTCATTCACGATAATGTTAATGCGCGAGAGAGGTTTAACTGGTGTAGGGGTCAAACAGGAAAGTCAATAACGGGTGTGACCGCCATTTGCATTGACACATGCGGTGCATCGTCGTCGCATGGAGTTGATCAGTCTCTGGATAGTGTTCTGAGGGATAGCATTCCACTCCTGAACAAGGGCAACCTCAAGTTCTCTGATGTTGTCCATCTGGCATCGACGTGAGAGACGTCGTCCAATTTCATCCCATAAGTGCTCGATAGGGGAGAGGTCGGGTGACAGAGCTGGCCACTGAAGCACGGGGATGGTCTGCTGTGCAAGGTACTGCATGAACACCGTTGCAGTGTGTGCCCTAGCGTTGTCCTGTTGGAACGTGTGGACATTGTGGTGTTGGTTGAAAAATGGCACAACTCTGTTCTGCAGCACCTGGTCCCGGTAGTAGATGCCGTTCACCCTTCCTCTGCAGATATGGAGAGGGGTTCTGTGACGGTAGCTTATTCCACCTGTTTTGGCCCCAATTTGTTATTACATTTATAACACAACAGCAACAGCAAGGGATGACAGACCCAGTTTTAAAAACCTCAACACATTTAATTAACAAACACCATAACAACTAACTAACCTAAAGACCAAGATTGAATTATATACAAAACATAAATATTTACAATCCCTTTTCATGGGGGTGGCTTGGTGATGTCCTGGATGATGAAAATGCTCAAACACAGGCAAAGAAATCCACAAAAGAAACGTCACAGGTCTTGAACAGAATGGCAGGTCTGGTCATCTTCTTGCAATTTCTCCTACTACTTTACTGTCTCAATTCTTTTCCTTATATACTCTTTTGCAGACCCCACCCACATTTAGACCTCTTTTTTTTTAATTTTCTGAGACTTGCCCCAGACATGTCCAGGACATGTCTAAGCATGACTCCAGTCTGAGCTTAACATAAAAAGGTAAATACTGCCATCTAGTGGCCTATATTCACATTACACCTCCATTCCAAAAGGGAAAAATTTTGACTCATAAAGGCAAAATTTTTCTTTTCAATACAAAATGGTTAAGTGAACACTTGTCTATATATACATATCATACAACATTCAAACACATGATATATATATACACATTCAAACACGGGATAAGCAATCAGCAATTACATTGTCTGTACCCTTCACATGCTTAATTTCCTAGTCAAACTCCTGTAAAATCAAACTCCAATTCAACAATCTCCGATTCTTGTTTTTCATCTTACTCAAAAACATTAACGGATTGTGGTCAGTGTACACAATCATTGGCTTTTGTCCTGTACAAACATAAACCTCAAAGTGTTGTAAAGAAAGGACCAGAGCCAACAGTTCCTTCTCTGTTGTGGAATAGTTCCTTTGGTGGCGATTGAACTTCCTGGAGAAGTATGCCACGGGATGCTCAATGTCATCAGAGTCACTTCTCTGTAGGAGCACAGATCCACAAGCTTGGTCTCTAGCATCGACCGCGATGGAGAACGGTTTGTTGAAGTCAGGAGATTTGAGCACGGGGAAGTGACACAGCAGAGACTTCAGGTGATCGAAGGCTCTCTGGCATGCATCATCCCAAGTGAACTTTACGCCTTTCTTCAGTTGGTTAGTTAGACTGAGAGCAATCTCAGCAAAGTTCTTGCAGAACTTGCGGTAGTACCCGATCATTCCAAGGAAGCGGCGCAAAGCTTTTTTGTTGTCAGGAACTGGAAAGTCCATGATGGCTTGGACTTTAGCATTTATGGGCGCCACCTTACCCTGGCCTATGACGTAGCCAAGAAAGGTGACAGTAGCACAACCAAAGTCACTCTCGCTCAGGTTAACAGTCAGGTTAGCCTGGGTCAGGCGCTGGAACAACGTCTCTACATCTTTTAGATGTTCTTCCCAGGAGTCACTCCATGTGATCAGGTCATCGATGTATGCACCCGTGTGTGGCAATCCGACGATTGTAGACTGTATCATCCTTTGGAATGTGACTGGGGCATTTTTCATCCCAAAGGGTAGGACTTCATACTGGTACAATCCAGATGGTGTGGCAAAAGCAGAGATGCTCTTGGCCCTCTCAGTTAAAGGCACACACCAATAACCCTTCAATAAATCAATCTTGGTCAGAAACTTTGCTTGCCCTACACTATCAATACAATCATCAATCCTAGGTATTGGAAACACATCAGTTCTAGTTACAGCATTGACTTTGCGATAATCTGTACAGAATCTAGTACTTCCATCAGGTTTTGGAACTAGCACACAGGGTGAACTCCAATCGGAGTTGGAGGGTCTGATAATATCATGTTTTAACATGTACTCAACCTCTTTCTCAGCAATCTTTCTCTTTTCAGGATTCATCCGGTATGGATGCTGTTTTATTGGTTTGGCATCACCAACATCTACATCATGAGAGGCTATAGTAACTCTCTTTGGAACATCAGGAAACAAATCCTCATATTTCTTGATCAACCTTTCAAACTGATCTCTCTGTGAGGGTTCTAAGTGCTGGAGTTTTACATCAAGATTTTGCAACACTTCAGTGTTTGACAATTTACATGAAAGAACTTCAGCTTTAATTCTTGGTTCATCATCTTGAAACTCCCCCTCATCTTCACACGTTTCGACCATTGGAGAACCTGAAGTGACAGCTGCAACCCTAGCATTTCTGTCATGATAAGGCTTTAGCATGTTAATATGACACAATTGTTTTGGTTTTCTCCTATCTGGAGTCTTCTCAATGTAATTGAGATCATTGAGTTTTGTCAGAATTTCATAAGGACCATGAAATCTAGCCTGCAATGGATTGGACTGCAAGGGAAACAACACAAGGACCTTTTCTCCTGGTTTAAACTCACGGCTTCTAGCCTTATGATCATACCAAGTTTTCATTTTTCCCTGACTTGATTTCAAGTTCTCTTTGGCAAGGTCACAAGCTGCACGCAATCTTTCCTTGAACTTGCTAACATAGTCTAACAGACTGATATGCGGCTCTTTCTCTTGCCATTGTTCACTCAATAATAGCAAAGGTCCTCTCACTTCATGACCAAACACTAGCTCAAATGGACTGAATCCAGTAGACTCCTGCACTGCTTCTCTAGCTGCAAACAACAGCAAATTAACCCCTTCATCCCAGTCTTTCTCATGGTCATAACAATAAGTCCTCATCATTGTCTTGAGAGTGGAATGAAACCGCTCTAAGGCACCCTGACTTTCTGGATGATGGGCATTAGAAAGAATCTGCTTTGCACCTAGTTCATACACAACCTGCTGAAACAATCCTGAAGTGAAATTGCTACCCTGGTCTGACTGAATTTCCCTGGGAAGGCCAAACAACGCGAAGAACTTTATCAAAGCCTTCGAGATTGCAGTTGCCTTGATGTTACGTAGAGGTATGGCTTCGGGGAATCTGGTAGATGCACACGTGATTGTCAACAAGTACTGATTTCCAGATCTAGTCTTGGGTAATGGACCAACGCAATCAACAATGACTCGGAGAATGGCTCCCCAAATGCTGGGATAGGCTGCAATGGAGCTACAGGTGGGTCTAACTGGTGTTTTCCAACTACCTGACAAGTGTGACAGGTTTTGCAAAAGTTGGAAACGTCTTTCCGAAGCCCAGGCCAAAAGAAGTGTTTCATGATCTTATCAACAGTCTTGTTAACACCAAGATGACCTCCTAAAGGTAAACTATGAGCCATTGTTAAGATCTCATTCCTGTAGACCTTCGGAACAACAATTTGCCTGACCACTGCCCAATCTGCATTGGCAGGGATATCAGGAGGGCGCCACTTCCGCATCAACACACCATCCTTGAGATAATTCCCAACTGGAACTGCGTCTATTTCTTTATCAGGAAGGGCTCTCCTCCTTAGTGCACAAATTTCAGGATCATTAGTTTGCTCCTCAATCAACCGCTTTCTGGACAGAGACAAGTCTCCAGACACATCAGAATCACCAAACCCATCCGGCTGGCTGAATAGAGAACTGATAAAAGTATCTGATAAGTCCTCAAACGGAGAAACCATAGTAGGCCAATCAGAGTCATGAGGCGAACCACCTGAGTCCTGACTATTCAATGTACTGGACGGCACCACATCATCTTCTTCTTTAGCCTTCTTGGCCATAGCACGAGTCACTGCGCAAGAAGGATACAGAGATGGGTCCTCATCCCCATCTTCAGTGCTCGGCTGTGAAGTAAGATGTACAGGGGGAACTACTTTGCCCCCAGCCAGGTCATTGCCTAGCAACAGAGAAACACCCTTTATAGGTAGACTTGACATAAGTCCCACCTTTACCTGTCCTGTAACTAAATCTGACTTCAAGAATATAGAGCGCAGGGGTACAGATACAGTCCTCCCTTCAATACCGTATACAAGTATGAAATCCCCTGAAGCGGTCTCATCACGTAACTCCAAGGAGTCCATCAACAAAAGTGACTGAGAAGCTCCGGTATCCCTTAGGATATATATGGGGACAGGAGTAGTATGCTCATTCAGAGCCACGAATCCCTCTGACACAAATGGAAGAAATTCCTCCCTCACAAAGTCAGCTGTATCAGGCTTTTTAGCCCCACAAGAAGCAGGCAATTTAGCAGATTGGTTATCTACTACAGGGGTTTCTAACCTTGTTTTCACAAAGGCATTTGGTTTGGTATCCTTTTCTTTTTCTTTTTTAGCTTTAAGGAACCAACAGTTAGTTGTAACATGACCAGATTTCTTGCAATAAACTAGACCACTTTTGTCACTGTCAGCTTTCACACTTTGATCAGACCTGTTACTGGATTTCTGAGCACCATCACCAGATTTGTCTTTGTCTTTGGGTGAGGAATCTTGGGTATCACCATAACCCTTTTTCTGAAATTGGGACCATCTATTTTTACTGCTAGACTGAAATTTGGACTTATGTGTGAGAACATATTCATCTGCAAATTTGGCAGCTGATTGCAAATTCAGTGCTTGCTTCTCATTAAGGTAGGTCTTAACATCATCTTTAACACAGTTCTTGAATTCTTCAACTAACACCATCTCTTTTAGTGAGTTGAAATCATCCTTGACCTCCATAGAAGTACACCAGCGCTCAAAGCAAACCTTCTCATTAGCAAATTCCACATAAGTCTGATTTTCAGATTTCTTCAGACCTCTGAATTTCTGTCGGTAAGCCTCTGGAACCAACTCATAAGCTCTCAAAATAAAATTTTTGACAACCTCATAATCAGAGGAATCATCTGCAGACAAAGCCGAATAGGCTTGTTGAGCTTTAGCCTTGAGGACAGTTTGCAACATCAGAGGCCAGTGTTCCTTTGGCCACTGGCAACTCTTTGCTACCTTTTCAAAACACTGGAAATAGTTGTCAACATCCTTTTCCGAAAATGGAGGCACCAGTTTTACCTCCTGACTGGCACAAAATTTATTTTTAGTTTCAATTTTAATTTTTAGTTGCTCCATTTGGAGTCTTTCTTCTCTATCGAATTTCTCTAATTCAAAATCTCTCTGTCTTGCAAATTTTTCTAACTCAAATTCCCTTTGTTTTTCTTTTTCCTCCCTTTCTATTTTCTCTTCTCTTGCTATTTTTTCTAACTCAAACTGCCTTTGTTTTTCTTTTTCTTCCCTTTCAAATTCTCTTTGCTTTTCTTTTTCCTCCCTTTCTTTTTCTCTTTCCTCCCTTTCTTTTTCTCTTTCCTCCCTTTCAATCTCTAGCATTTTTAATTTAAGTTCCATTTCTATATTTGGATTTTCCACTGGAAACTGTTCCAGATCTCCGGGTGCAAACGCATTTTCATCAATGTAATATTCAACTATCTCTCGAGCCAGTCTTGCTTTTCGCATGGCTGGTTTCACCTCTGTCAGCTCTAAATGTCTGCAAATTTCTAGCAGTTCTGTCTTTTTAAAAGACTTCAAAACCCCTACGGTTGGTGATGCCAAGAAATCATCCATTGCTGTTGTCAATATATATGTATTCAATTAAAAAAAATCAATTTTACAATTTGAAATGTTAGATTTTCAATAAATTACTCACAAAATGGTCTGTCCCGGACCTTGAGCCCCCAATTTGTTATGGCCCCAATTTGTTATTACATTAATAACACAACAGCAACAGCAAGGGATGACAGACCCAGTTTTAAAAACCTCAACACATTTAATTAACAAACACCATAACAACTAACTAACCTAAAGACCAAGATTGAATTATATACAAAACATAAATATTTACAATCCCTTTTCGTGGGGGTGGCTTGGTGATGTCCTGGATGATGAAAATGCTCAAACACAGGCAAAGAAATCCACAAAAGAAACGTCACAGGTCTTGAACAGAATGGCAGGTCTGGTCATCTTCTTGCAATTTCTCCTACTACTTTACTGTCTCAATTCTTTTCCTTATATACTCTTTTGCAGACCCCACCCACATTTAGACCTCTTTTTTTAAATTTTCTGAGACTTGCCCCAGACATGTCCAGGACATGTCTAAACATGACTCCAGTCTGAGCTTTACAAAAAAAAGGTAAATACTGCCATCTAGTGGCCTATATTCACATTACACACCCCACACCATAACGCTGCCACCACCCCAACGGTCCGTTTGAACGTCATAACGTTCACCAAGTCTCCTCCAAACACGTATACGGCCATCTGCGTTCCTTAAGTGAAATCGTGACTCGTCAGAAAAGATGACACCGTGCCATTGTCGTAGTCGCTAACTCTGGTGCCTGTTTGCCCACTGTAGATGCTGGCTTCGGTGACGATCCGTCAATATGGGGCCAAAATAAGGACATCGTGCACGCAGGCTTGCAGCTTGCAGACGGTTCCGTACGGTGTTGGGGTGAATGAATCCATGTCGTCCTTGGACTTGAGCAGCCGTTCTTGTCGCTGGTAGTGTTCGGTTTCGGACATGATCCTGTACGATCTGACGGTCCTGACATGCCGTTGTCACACGTTGTTGACCCGGTTGAGGACGGTCCAGAGTGCTCTCCGTTTGCAGAAACCTTTGATGGAGTCTTGCGATCGTTGTGTGTGCGCAGTGTAGTCGTCTGGCAAGTTCCCTGGTGCAGGCGCCAATTTGAAGCATGCCTATGGCACGTTCTCGTTCAGGGGCTGTAAGTCGCGGCATAGTGTCGGCATTTCACAAGTGTCAGTGAAGAAGTGAAATTTTATTCGGATTTACATGCTTTTAAAGGCAATGTGTGCACAAATTCAGAGTGAAATTTCATTTTTTCTGTGGTGTGCGTGCAAGATGTTGCATTTTTGCAAAAAATTACCTAGCGTTACAGTTAACTTGAAATTCTCGCATTTCTTGCACCTGGCATGTCGGGTGACGTCACTGTAGTGTTGTTGTATAAAAATTATATTTAAGTTCATTTGAACTTAAATATTGACTTTTTTCAAGTGGTGCGTTTTCATTTGTACTCAGTATATTTTGGAGAAAAAATGAAATCTTCTCAGAGATAAAATCGCAAAATCTTTTAGATGATAATAATCCAATATTTAAACTCCAGTTCGAGTGTTTTTCACTTTTACGAATCAATTCCAAATCTAACAGAAGGGGGGCATGATCTGAATAGACTATTACTGAGTATTCGCATGATTTCACTGAGGGTAGGAGTATTTTGTCTAAAAAGAAATAATCAATCAGAGAGTGTGTCTGATGAACATGAGAATAAAACGAAAATTCTTTTATGGATGGGTGGCTGAAACGCCACGCATCCACACAGCCAACTTCGTTCATAAGTGTAATAAGAGCTCTGGCCATATTGGACAGGGATAGGTTTTTTGGGTTTGATTTGTCTAGGGTAGGGTTAACAACTAAATTAAGGTCTCCCCCGAAAATACGGTGGTGTGAATTCAGACATGGAATTAAGGAGAACAGGGAAGTCATAAAATTAGGGCAGTCCCAGTTGGGGGCATAGACACAGACTAGAATGACAGGAATTTGGAACAATATGCTCACGACTATAATATAACGCCCATTTGGGTCTGATAGAATCAAGTTCCATTGAGAACTGCAGTCTTTTGTTCAGTAATATAGCTGTTCCCCTGGATCGGCTATTGAAGCTGGAATGATAAACTTGTCCAATCCAAGGTTTTCGCAGTCTAGTGTGATCGCAAAGACGCAAGTGAGTTTCCTGCAGAACGGCGATGTCTGTTTTAACACTCTTAAGATGTGAGAGTACTCTTGCTCTTTTATTGGCCCACCAAGTCCCCTGACATTCCAGCTTGTAAATCGAACGGATCCTAGCATAATTCTCTTATTCATATCAGCCAAAAAATATGAACCGAAATATCATCCTGTGGAAATAAGCAACAAAGCAAGATAGCAACAGCAAACACATTGTAGTAATACAAATACACAGAAAAAGAGACCCTCCATACAACAGTAAAAGAGAAGAGAAAACAAAAGAGAGAGAGAAAAAAAAAATTCCCCCACACAATCTAAAACAAATGTCCTAAATGACATCGCTAAACTTAACCAAAACTTAAACACTAGTCCTAGACTCATCCACGAACACCAATGAGCACGCAGGAATAGTTTGCACCACCTCTGGTTAACTGTCATGCAGTTTGCTCCCCTTTTGAAATATGACAATGGTCAACACCCTTTACTGTATAGAGTAGCAATATCAACGTCATTATCCACTCCACTTCTCATAAACAAAACTCAGCTTTCCACTAAGGGGTTGCGGATAACAAAACAGGACAGTCCAATCCGTTTGTAACATCAGCTATGCTATCAGCTGAGTAAAATAGAATAAAACTGAGAGGGGACGTGCGAACAAAGTCGAGGTTAATCACTTACTAATACGGTCCCGGTAAAATCGTTCCGCTTCCTTTGCGGAGTCAAAGATACGAGTCTGTCCGTTGCTAGTGACACGCAGACGGGCTGGATATATAAGACCGAAGCGTATTCCCTCCTTGTAGAGCAAAGACTTCACTTTGTTAAACGTGGCCCGTTTCTTGGCGAGTGAGGCGCTGAAATCTTGCCCCTTGAGATGCCCCGGTTCTTTTTAGCCCACAACAGCACACGTTCCTTCTGTGCGTATTTGTGGAAGCGGGCAATGATGGGTTGTGATCCTTGTGCCGGTTTCGGTCCCAAACTGCGATGAGCGCGGTCCAGTTCCAAGTTCGGATCTAGTCGAGCGTCTCCGGCTACCTCCTTGAACAGCGTGGTCATAAAGAGACGAGCGTCGTCCCCCTCAGTCCCCTCTGGAATACCGATAACACGGAGGTTCTGTCTTTTGGTACTGGAAACCAAGTCTTCGACCGTAAGTTGCAATTTTTCATTCATCAGGGTAGTGGACTCCAACTTAGCTTTCAGAGTGGCCACGTCGTGCTCCAGAGTAGATATTCCGTCTGAGTGGACCGTGTGAGTCGTTGCCATTCCGGCGATAATGGCAGTGTGCGAGGCGACGGTGTCGGTGATCTTTTGGAGAGAGGCTTGGATTGGAGCCAGGGTGGTGTTCACGTTAGCAGTAAGTTCACCTGTTATTCCTCTGCGTAGCTTCTCAAGTTCATTGACTAACATATTGAGTGTTAGCGGTTGAGCATCGCCGTCAGCTCGGAGACTCGTGGAGGCCACCCTGCTAGCCGTCTCGTTAGAATCTTTATCTCGTTGGCTAAAGTGTTGAGTCAGCTGTGGTTGGTTTTTACGGACCAGATTTACTCATTTCAGCTCTATAAAGTTGCTCTGGCATTTCTTACGACCTAGCAGTAAAAAACTGCGACAAAAATCTTGGTGTAGACAATGTAAAAGGTTAAGATATCAGGGAGCAAACACCATTGACGGATCACCCCGACGCCATATCCGGAAGTCCAATAATTTCTTAATAGTTACATGAGTATATAATGCATTACAGGCTTATATAACAATTAAGTAGAGGATGAATGCCATCTGTCAAACTTCCACAATGCACTAATAACCAATTTACTAAATCATTCAAGTTCTAAGGCATATCAAGCTGATTGGCCACTGACGCACAAAAAAAATAAATAAATAAAAAACCGTATTGAAAGCTACAAGAATTCAGAAGTTTCAAAAGACATTGATGTTTTATCTCCCCATTAACATGAACAGGAAAATGCTTGATAATTATTGCAGCAAACAGTAATGCAAGCTGACAGGAAATGGATAGTAATTGTAGTGACTGATCCTCGCAACTGAATGAATTAATATTTAGTTGCTAATTAGGAAATGCAAATGTGATTGATGGCAAGTCCCAGGTGGTAGAGGTTAAATTCTGCTTTCTGGTGATTGTACCTGGCGTATTATTTCCTAGCAGCTGATTATTCAACCTGCTGCATAATACCGTTTGTACATTATCTGAGCATTAGAACAGGTGACAGGAACTGGAGAAATATATGAGTGAGGGAGGGAGATGGAGAGAGAGCGCAGTGGGGGGTTCTGGGTAGGGGCCAGAGGTGCCTTGCAATTACTAGGGTAGAAGTGGGCGTGTAGGCTTCTGGGATTCAGCGGGCTTATGGGCCCACTCAGGCGAGAAAGCAAGCGAAAAAGGAGTCACACACCTCGGATGAATACAGAGCAGGCCCACAACTGACCTTTCCCTGCACAGAAAAGCCAGCGCCTCCCAGCTGTATCCATCCAACCGAGCCAAGGAGCTACACTCTGGTAGTTGGAGAAAACCAAAGGCAATAAAAAAGGAAAGCATGGTCTACCAGGTTGAAGATTTGAACTGTTTTGTCCCCAAAAAAGACACATCACCTTTTACCTTCAATAACTGAATCCCACCAGACCAAAAAGATATGGCAACAAACATCTTTACACGTTTTTGACCACAGCAGCTTCAGAGTTTTCTGAAGGTGAACCCATGTTATTAACATTTTTAATTTCTTCCAACAGATGAAAATGCGGTATTCTGGCAGTACTGCAGTCCCCCATGGCCACAGATCACTCCCCTCTCCCTAATATCTGCTCTGTTAATAACTGCTGTGTGTCACAATGCAGCCTCAGCTAAGCGCTACCGAATGTGACCGAGGAAGCCAGAGAGGACTTACACAATATTAAGTAGTTTCCACATTGAGCATTTTACAATCTATTATGTATAGGATCCATCTGTCAAGCATCTTGTTCAGAGAAAGAACAGCCTATTTGGATGGAGCTATTTTATAATTGCTAATTGTTACCTTTAATAAGAATTATTACATATAATTTAATTCTATACATTATATTTTACTTTGAGAGAGGTAAACAATACCATCCATGTTCAGTAAGAAGAGTGTTGCACATTTTCACAATGGCATTGATAATTCCGTGGTTCTGATAAAGAAAAAAGAAGATGAATCCTCGCTTCCCTTACTCATTCTGTTTGGACTAACATGCCCATCTGATCATGCGCAGCAGTGAAAATGTTATTGATACATTTGCAGAGGTGCCTATTCATTCAATCATTTAGTCTGATTGAAAATAGCAAGATAGAGTTCCCTCACAAAGAAAACCACCAAATAAATGGGGTAGGATAAAAAAGGGCCCCCTGTGGATTAATTGGGATGAGCAGACCTGTATGTAGAACCCTGTGACAGAGCAGGAGAATTGGGGCTTGAGTTTTAAACTCTTCAGGAGGCACTGAGACTCTGAACAACCTTGGGTGCAGAATATGTCCATGTAATAAGAGCGAGATCAATACAGGAAATTGAGTGAAGGAGGGTGAGAGAGAGAGAGAGAGAGTCGGATGATGCTACATGATTATTGCAGTATATGTTTATCACCTATATGTTTAAACCAGTCAAAAATAGAAGGTAAATACACAGTACTGTGCAAAAGTTTTAGGCACATTTAAAGCACTTGGGCAATTATGCTTGCAAAAATACTGAAATTAAATGTTTCTAATAACTGAGAAATTTTCTATAAACTGTAAACTGTTAAAAATGAAATATTTGGAGTGACTACACCTTGCCTAAAAATGTGGGACACTGTCCTATTGTGCAATAGTTTATAAGATGAGTAGCTTTTTTGCTTGTTCCAAGCAGAGACAAAAACTTGTCACTGTTATTCTGCAGACTGACTGTCTCAGCTGTGTCTGTCCCTACTAGTAACTGCAAACAGCCATGATGTTGACGTCAAGGTTCTGTCTAGATCAGGAGTGGCCAACCCTGGTCCTGGAGAGCCGCAGTGTCTGCTGGTTTCTCGTGTTACTCAGCACTTCATTGATGAATTAAAGCAGTTGATTACACACTTCGCTTATCTCAGCTGGTGGCTTAAGTTTAAATCAGGTGGAGAAAACCAAACTCAGCACACCCTCTGGCTCTACAGGACCAGCGTTCTCCACCCCTGCTTTAGAAACTTTTATATGTACTCTGTGCTTCTACTTTGTCTCCATTACAACTACACTAAATATCCAATCACATTGACAAATCTTGGTTAACATGTTGATTGCTGTCACAT
Source organism: Gymnothorax reevesii (assembly GCA_029721435.1). Taxonomy (NCBI): domain Eukaryota; kingdom Metazoa; phylum Chordata; class Actinopteri; order Anguilliformes; family Muraenidae; genus Gymnothorax; species Gymnothorax reevesii. The sequence continues at coordinate 66,342,515 of CM056588.1, read as the reverse complement.
CCTGCAAGTCTGCTTAATTGGCTCTAGGAGTCTTGTGGGTTGTTCCTGCCAATTGCTTTATTGGCTCATTATTACCAAATTAAACCTGAGACACTAGGTGAGATCAGTTAAGTGAGTGATCAACTACTTTAATCCATCAATCGAGTGCTGAGTAACACCAAAAATCAGCGGACACTGTGGCTCTCCAGGACCACCGTTGGCCACCCCAGGGGCCGGTTGCACCAACCGTCCTAAGTGGTGTCCTAAAAAGGGTTGCACCAACGATGACTTACGAAAAGCCTTGTCCTAAGTGCTGTGTCGCAAGACAAATTGGTGCAATGGGTATCAACGGCAAAAAGAGCCGTTGCATCAACATCAGTTAGGACACGGAATTACGACAGAAACCTACGTGTGGTGGGAGGTGATTTAAAGGTTGTATCAGCGATTCTAAGCCAAAACATTATTTGTCACGTACGGGAGATTTTACCTCACAAACTGTTAGCCGCTCCTCTCATGAGTAGATCATGCTGGTTAGAGTGAATCAAACAGTAGAGAGATCGATAATTCCTCTTTGGCGCGAGTTAGCAACCTTTGCTAACTCTCGGTTGGCAAGCTAGTGAGTTTGCTAATTCTGTCTGATCAAACCAGAGTTTGTGTTCGTGTTATAACATTTTTTTTCCTGGTTAGTACTCAGAGTTGAAATTCGTCGATGAAAATGTATAACCTCATGATAAGTTTAGCTAAAAGTGGTGATCTTTGTGATGTTAATAGTCATTTTGTAATGCCGAGCTAAGACGCTTGTCAGATGCCTTGTTGTAGCGAGCATTAATGCTGTAAATTTATCGTCTGGCAATGATTGCCATTGTTGCGACCAGGCGTTTCTCACAATGAAATGTACACGGCCATTTACCCAGCTGAGTGAACCATTCTTAAGCTGCTTACACACCGGACGCGAAACAAATTTTTTGTGCGACATATTACATTCAAAGTCAATACAGAGATGCAAAGTTTCACTTTACGAAAAGCATGTTCATGTTCCAAACTTCTGAAGGGGAGTGGCGAGCGGCTATGTTGTGTTTCAACAGTCAACAATAGTGACGTCATATCAATTTAAATGTGCTGCGATCTTAAAATAAATCTCTTTCTTTCTAATTTATATGTAATAATCTCCTAAAATTGCTACAGTGAGACCACTTCAAGTATGTTCATTTCAAGAAATTGTACGCATACCTCACAGCGGCAAGTGGTCATGCTTTTAAAAAATCGTGGTTTAACATTGCCATATCCCAACTCTGAATTTCAACTCTCATTGTAGCATTTTAAGGAAATTATTCCAGATTAATTAAACAAAGAGATTCATTTTAAGATTGAGGTGGATTTTTGGCATATAAACACAAGGTGGAAAACATTCTGTATAACAAAAGGAACCTGACACTGAGATATAAATTATCACAATTGTTCGAAATGGCCAAATGTAAGCCCACAAAAAATCATGCTATCATATTCTTGCAAAACTGTGCCGTTCTGTGGCCATTTAATTTTCAAAATGCGATAATCAAACATACAATCTTGAAAAATTGGAGTATCTACTCATTCAACTTATTAAATAAGCAAATCTTCTGTTTGATTACTGATTGAGCAAAGTAAATTGGGACAGGCTTAGATTAGCCTAATTGGTTAAACAGAAATGATTTTGTAGCCCTTTGCTGAGCTCCATTCAGTATGTCGCCAAAAAATACTGATGTCAGTCAAATCTTTTCCAGAAAAATTTCACACACCCACTGATGTTTGGCAATTTCTGGGTCGTTCATTCAAGACTGCACCGGGATGCTGTTTTTTTGTGTGCTATATGTAGCTGTCTTAGTTCTGTTCATTCTATGATACTAATGTTTATTTATATATTATTGTATATATCATGTAAAAGTCTCATGCATGCATGCATACATACATTACACCATCCAAAATTGACTATTTGCCACTCAGATTTGACCTTCCAAAAGTTGGAGACATCAGTCAGGACTTCATAGCCAGGGATGTTTGTGTATGTCATTTATGACGTGTCCTAAGACTTATCTTAAGATACGGATTTTACGATACGCATAGGAGTTTTTGGTGAGACGGCAGTTACGACATGTCTATCCTTAGTTTGATGTCTTACGACAAGCACTTACGATACGTTTGGTGCAACCAGCCCCTGGTCTAGCCTATATTATCTGTATTCAGTCCCCGGGGAATTCCGCGATTCCGCGATCACGGCGTTTTCCGCGGAATCCACACTTCACCGCAGAATTCACTGATTTTGCCGCGGAATTTCAAATTCTGCCGACACAAGCTGGTGAAAAAACCACGATTTTGTCAACTCACAAACATCTGTTACCGCCGCGCATCTCGCAGGCGTGAACTCAGGCGTGAACCTGACTGCCTGGCAGTGATGGCCTTGTTGGCGACAAATCGACGTTCTTTGCCTAGGTTGCGTGGCGTATTCTGTATGAAAGTTTAAAAATGAAGCGATTTCTTGAGAGATCCAAGCCAGCAGTTGGCAAGACTGCCTATACTACGGCCAAGGACAGGGCCAGTCAGTTTTCCTTCTGTTATGAGGACGGCGGAAAGCTCTTTTGTCGGCCCTTTCATGTGGTATCTAATAGACCACATTAGAAAATCGACAGTCGAGGACCATGCCAAATCAGCAAAACACAAAAGATGAATTCAAGAACAAGAACAGAGTAGGTCTACCAGCCAAAAGCAAAAAACCATCTCCACAACAATGCACAACAAGACAGAGTTAGCGTGTGAGCGGATCGAGATAACGAACTGCCTTCATGTCAGTCCTAATTTTTCTTAAAAAAAAAAAAAATCAGCAATATTTAGGCCTAGACTAACAGCCTAAGTTTTATGAATTCGATCAGTTGCTATGGCACACCAGTAATGACAGTCTTTTTTTTATTAATAATTTTATGTTTTAACACTAGAAGCGCCGGAATTTTATCACAACCATTTTATCACCATGAACGGTCGTTTGGACCGCTCGGTTCAAAGCATTCTAATCCGACTCTCTGAGCATCTATGTTACCATGATTCTCAAAAGAACGAAACAACACCAGCATTACGTTTTTACTAGTTTAATCATACATTTATGAATATTTAGGCAAAATAATTGTATATTATTAACGTGAATTAAGCTGCTTTCACACTGGACGCGAAACATATTTTTCGCAAGACAGATTACATTCAAATTCAATGCAAAGACGCAAATACCCGTTTCGCGCGGATTCGCGTCTTTGCATTGACTTTTTAATGTGATCTGTCGCGCGAAAAATTCGTTCGCGTCCAGTGTGAAAGCAGCTTTATTGTAAACATTTAGCTACAACGATATATTTTTGGGTAAAGAAATAATTAAACAATTCAGAACGACAAAACAACAATTAAAAACATCTATTTTGATTAATACACATTCGGATTCAACATTTATAGCCTAACAGCATAACCATATGGAATATAGTAGCCTATTTATTATGAAATAATTAATCGGAGCAATGACACGGAATTAGAAAACAACAGGTAGGAGCAAAAAATTCCCACAGATGGGTCTGAAGTATCTGCTGCAGGTGACGAGCATCTTAATTTGTGAGCAGCTCCTGCGGACCTGGCACTGCCTCCGTTTTGCCGCCAGTGTCCCAGACAGTACTGACACGTAATTTATACATGTGGTGAAATGTAAATTCATATGACAGGTATTTTCATCATCCTTTTATGTTCATCTATTTATTTACATCTTCTTTTCATTTTCTGGGTGATTTCTAGGTGAAATCTAGGTGATTTCACCCACTTTGTCTCGCTTTTTTGATATCAATAATAAAAGTCTTTACGTTTAAGGCAAGTTTTTGTTATGAATCATTCAAGAATTAAACATCAAGAGCAATAATTGTGCAACAGATTTTAGTGTCGTCCTACTTTGTTTCAAGAGATTCTTAAATACTAAAAGTAAAGGTAAACTTCTTTGATTTTTGAATGAATGAGGGTTATACTTAGTTGCAAAAGGCTACCGCAGAATTTTTGCAGAATTGACAATTTCTTGCAGAATAACCGCAGAATTTAGCTTTTTTGACCACAGAATTTGGTGAAATTTTCCGCGGAATTTCATTTTTTTTACCGCAGAAATCCCTGGGGACTGTGTATTGACTGCTTTAATGGAATGAAAACATTTATTTATAAACCTATTTTTTCTAATTAGTATTTGAATTTCAAATTTACTCTTTACCTTCAGCAAGACCAATGTGGAAAACATAAGTAAACATCAAAAGGCAGAACAAATTTTTTAAAAATGTGGCACCTAGGACTTTTACACAGTACTGTAGGGGCACCTAAGACTTTTGCACAGTACTGTAGGGCGTCTAACACTTTTGCACAGTACTGTAGGGCGTCTAAGACTATTGTACAGTACTGTAGGGCGTCTAAGACTATTGTACAGTACTCTTGGGCACCTAAAGCTGGGGACACACTACAAGAATTTTGGTCAGATTTTATCCACGATTTGCAGTTGGGGCTGGTCTGCGCCAGTCAGCTGTAGTTGGGGACAGTCGTCATGACAAATCAGCGACGAATCTGTTAGTGTGTGATGTGGTACAGACTGGAATCAGCAAGTGTGTGAGGTGAACAGACTCTGCCCAACTTCAGTCGCCGAAATTCAAACGTTTGAATTTTTTTAAACTGACTTTGGATGCAGTTGTGTAGTGTGTGATCCCTCATCTGCGGTACTGTACGGTACTGTGCGGCACAGTACTGTAAGGCACCTAGGACTTTTGCACAGTACTGTAGGGCGCCTAAGACTTTTGCACAGTACTGCAGGGCACCTAAGACTTTTGCACAGTACTGTAAGGCACCTAAGACTTTTGCACAGTACTGTAGGGCACCTAAGACTTTTGCACAGTACTGTAAGGCACCTAAGACTTTTGCACAGTACTGTAGGGCGCCTAAGACCTTTGCACAGTACTGCAGGGCACCTAAGACTTTTTCACAGTACTGTAGGGCGCCTAAGACTTTTGCACAGTACTGTAAGGCACCTAAGACTTTTTCACAGTACTGTGGGGCACCTAAGACTTGCACAGTACTGTAGGGCACCTAAGACTTTTGCACAGCACTGCAGGGCACCGAAGACTTTTGCTCAGTACTGTAGGGCACCTAAGACTTTTTCACAGTACTGCAGGGCACCCAAGACTTTTGCACAGTACTGCAGGGCACCGAAGACTTTTGCTCAGTACTGTAGGGCACCTAAGACTTTTGCACAGTACAATAGGGCACCTAAGACTTGCACAGTACAGTAGGGCACCTAAGACTTGCACAGCACTGTGGGGCACCTAAGACTTTTGCACAGTACTGTAGGGGGCCTAAGACTTTTGCACAGTACTGTAGGGCATCTAAGACTTGCACAGTACTGTAGAGGGCCTAAGACTTTTGCACAGTACTGTAGGGGGCCTAAGACTTTTGCACAGTACTGTAGGGCGCCTAAGACTTTTGCACAGTACAGTAGGGCGCCTAAGACTTTTGCACAGTACTGCAGGGCAACGAAGATTTTTGCTCAGTACTGTAGGGCACCTAAGACTTTTGCACAGTACTGTAGGGCACCTAAGACTTTTGCACAGTACTGTAGGGCACCTAAGACTTTTGCACAGTACTTATTTATTTATTTATTTATTTATTAAGCTTTTACAGAAGTCAGGAAATGATCGCACAGGTGGCAAGGCACCTATTGTGAGGCAATCATCCCACAACATGTACAGACAATTGAACAATGAGAAGGAAAAAAAAAAAAAAAAAAAAATCATATATACATAATAAAATAAGACAGTTTATCAGCAAGTGTAAGTAACATCAGAGGGACAGACGACAACGTGAACAATGACATTTGCCAACCCATGTACATGAATCATCAGAAGAAAAATAGTTGTTGAACTTTTCTGTATAAAAATGAAATAGCTTCGATTTAAAAGCAGCTGTAGTATCAGAAATTTGATAGAGGTGACTGGCATTCCAGAAATAAAATAATCTGTTAAAATATGAATGGCGAAAAGTTTCAGTCCTAAATTTTGGAATTTTCATTAAAAATGTATCCTCATTTTGAAATGAAACAAAATGGTTGCAGTTAATGTCATATTCCCCCTTCAAGCATTTGCACAAGAATACACAATCAAATATGTCACGTCTGTAGCCCAGCGGTAAAAGATCAAGCTTCATTAGTCGGGCTTTATAATTGCTATCAACACAATCATTATAACCAAGAATGTACTTAGTGGCTCTCCGTTGCACACCTTCAATATGAAGGAGAGATTTTTTTGATGATACGGCCCAAGATTGGGTGGAGTATTCTAAAAGTGGTCTTATAAGCGAAATATACAATTTTCGTTTTGTTTGAACTGAACACGTATGACCACAAGTTCTTTGAATTAATCCAAGCATGCGATTTGCTTTACTGACCACGACATTAGCATGTGCATCCCATGATAAATTTGATGACACCACAATCCCAAGATCACGCATGCAGTCGACTTTTTCAATTAGATTACCATTGATTGTGTGATGGTGAAGAATGGGAATTCGCTTCCTTGTAACGCTCAATAGTTTACATTTACCAGCGTTAAATCTCATGTCCCATTTACGACTCCAATCCAAGATGTTTTCTAGGTCGCACTGCAGGTGTGAACAGTCTTGCCTGTTCTGATCTCTCTTATGCATTTAGAATCATCTGCAAACAAGGCAACCCTAGTCTCAGGACTTACACAGTCTGGCATGTCATTAATATACAGCAGAAACATCAAAGGGCCCAAAATTGATCCTTGTGGAACCCCTGATTTAACGGGAGACCAGGATGATAGGGCACCATCGACAGCAACTCTTTGTTTACGATTGGATAAGTACGACGTAAACCACTTTAAAAGATTTCCATGAAATCCGTATGTCTGGAGTTTATATAAAAGTAAGTCATGGGGGACGGAGTCGAAAGCAGATGAAAAGTCTAGATATAAAATATCAATTTGTCCGGACTGATCTAAGCATTTGCCAACATCATGAAATACCTGGATTAACTGAGTTGTTGTCGACCTACCCTTAACAAAACCATGTTGCAGGTGATGTAGAACAGGCACTACATGAGGGTAGACAAAATCAAGTATGCACCTTTCCAGCACCTTGCTACAAATGCACATTAACGATACCGGTCGATAATTACTCACATTTTCTTTGTCAGATTTTTTATGGACTGGAATAACATTTGCTCTTAGCCAATCAAGTGGTAATTCTCCAGCTTGAAGAGATTTGTTAAAAAGACTACAAAGTGATGGAGCCAATTCACGAGCACATTCTTTTAAAATCCGAGCTGGTAACCCGTCAGGCCCATATGCTTTATTTGTATCAAGGTTAATCAAAACTGATTCAACTTCATGGGCAGTAATCCTTAAATCACCCAAATGAACATGTTTGAAGACTGTTATATCCGGGTATGTTCGTTCTAAAGGCTGAGGGGTAAATAGGGATTGAACAGACTCGCCTTTGTGCTAGGATTGGAGGCAGTTTTATCTCCATAAGCAACAAAACTGGGGACACTTTTTGTCTTTGTTTTACTCTTGAAGAATCCCCAGAAACGCTTTGGTGTCGTAGCAAGGCGCACCTAAGGGCACCTATAGGGCACCTAAGACTTGCACAGTACAGTAAGGCACCTAACACTTGCACAGCACTGTGGGGCACCTAAGACTTTTGCACGTACAGTAGGGCACCTAAGACTTGCACAGCACTGTGGGGCACCTAAGACTTTTGCACAGTACTGTAGGGCACCTAAGACTTGCACAGTACAGTAGGGCACCTAAGACTTTAGCACAGTACTATAGGGCACCTAAGACTTGCACAGTACAGTAGGGCACCTAAGACTTGCACAGCACTGTGGGGCACCCAAGACTTTTGCACAGTACTGTAGGGCACCTAAGACTTTTGCACAGTACTGCAGGGCAACGAAGACTTTTGCTCAGTACTGTAGGGCACCTAAGACTTTTTCACAGTACTGTAGGGCACCTAAGACTTTTGCACAGTACAGTAGGGCACCTAAGACTTTTGCACAGTACTATAGAGCACCTAAGACTTGCACAGTACAGTAGGGCACCTAAGACTTGCACAGCACTGTGGGGCACCCAAGACTTTTGCACAGTACTGTAGGGCACCTAAGACTTTTGCACAGTACTATGGGGCACCCAAGACTTTTGCACAGTACTGTAGGGCACCTAAGACTTTGGTACAGTACTATAGGGCACCTAAGACTTGCACAGCACTGTGGGGTCCCTAAGACTTTGGTACAGTACTATAGGGCACCTAAGACTTGCACAGCACTGTGGGGTCCCTAAGACTTTGGTACAGTACTATAGGGCACCTAAGACTTGCACAGTACTGTAGGGCACCTAAGACTTTTGCACAGTACTATGGGGCACCCAAGAATTTTGCACAGTACTGTAGGGCACCTAAGACTTTGGTACAGTACTATAGGGCACCTAAGACTTTTGCACAGTACTGTAGGGCACCTAAGACTTTGGTACAGTACTATAGGGCACCTAAGACTTGCACAGCACTGTGGGGTCCCTAAGACTTTTGCACAGTACAGTAGGGCACCTAAGACTTTTTCGCAGTGCAGTAGGGCACCTAAGACTTGCACAGCACTGTGGGGCACCTAAGACTTTTTCGCAGTGCAGTAGGGCACCTAAGACTTGCACAGCACTGTGGGGCACCTAAGACTTTTGCACAGTACAGTAGGGCACCTAAGACTTGCACAGCACTGTGGGGCACCTAAGACTTTTGCACAGTACTGTAGGGCACCTAAGACTTTGGTACAGTACTATAGGGCACCTAAGACTTGCACAGCACTGTGGGGTCCCTAAGACTTTTGCACAGTACAGTAGGGCACCTAAGACTTGCACAGCACTGTGGGGCTCCTAAGACTTTTGCACAGTACTGTAGGGCACCTAAGACTTTTGCACAGTACTGTTATTCATAGGTTATATATGTATTTATATAACAGCTCAACAAATGACTGCAGGTAGTAAATCACTGAAATGAATAAAAGTCAGCAAATGTCTTTCTATGAATTTTATTTTTTTAATATCTATCTGAAAATGCAATTAATAAAAAATCACTTAAGACTTTTGCACAGTACTTTAGGGCACCTAAGACTTGCACGGTACTGTAGGGCACCTAAGACTTTTGCACAGTACTGTTGGGCGCCTAAGACTTTTGCACAGTACTGTAGGGCGTCTAATGTACTGTTATTCATAGGTTATTTATTTATTTATATAACAGCTCAACAAATGACTGCAGGTAGTAAATCACTGAAATGAATAAAAGTCAGCAAATGTCTTTCTATGAATTTTTTTTTTAATATCTATCTGAAAATGCAATTAATAAAAAATCATCTAAGAATTTTGCACAGTACTCTAGTTCAGTCAATAAATGAGGAATGGGTAACACGGTGAGGCAGTGGGTAGCAATGCTGCCAGAGGGAAAGAAGAATGGGTTCAAATCTGGCCTGGGGACTTCGTGGTGTTTGCACATTCGCCCCTCGTTCAGGTGGGTTTCCTCCGATTCTCCGGCTCGCTCCCGCAGTCCGAAGACATGTCTGTCACACTCTAAGCTGCCCGTAGGTGTGAGTGAGAGACTGACTGGTGTGTGAATGGCATGTCAGCTCCGCAGTGGATTAGCGAGCTGCCCAGGGTGTGTCATGGCCTTTCACCCAGAGTCAGCTGGGATAGGCTCCTGCCACTCTGTGACTGTAATGAGGAATAAGTGGTTTATAAAGGATAACAGGAATGCAGCTAAGTCTTGCAATTCACCCTGGATAAGAGATACTCCAGAGCTATAGCTTAATATCATAACGGATAGAAGCCTCTAGAATGGGCAGCAGGCGCCCAGTGGAATCGCATTTGCTCCCTTCTCTTGATGAGTGGAGTGTCCTCACACAGATCTCTCACAATTCAACATTCATTCTTAATACAAACGAGCACTGTGTGTCCTGTCCCATGTATTGGAGACCAGAGGGGAGAGATGGGGGGGGGGGCAGGGCATTCTCGGGGAATCAGCCGCTCTGGGCAACTGTCCATCATGGGCTCATCAAAGGGCATGGCGAGCATGTGATGTTTTAAAGATAAGATCGATGCCATGCTGCTTATTTCCAGTTAATGACACAAAATGATTTGCCTGCAGCCCCCTGGGGCAGAACAGCTCGGCTAGTTGACCAAGACTCTCCTGATCATTGCTGAAGGGCAATACCAGCAATATAACGATGTTCAGGCTCGGATGTCGTTTTTGTGTGCTCAAAAATTCTCCTCGGACAATCGTGAGGGAGTCGTGTGTGAGGTCACGCAGTGGGAGTAAACTCGATTTGATTGCCGTGACGGGATTGGCTGTGAACATTCCTCTGCTGGTACTGCTTCCTGCCTCAGTCCTCTCAACAGAGACCATCGAGCAAAAAGTTGCTGGGCTGAGCTGTTATTTTCAAACTGCTGTCACAACGGGCCATTCTGAGAGAACCACGGAATTTAACCTCTGCCAGAGCATGCGAAAGAAGAGCTGCTTTTGTAATTAGGCTGCAAATTTCATTACAGTGAGGGGTGAGCAGAGCACTGTAGTTTTTTATAGTTTGGACGATTAAGCCAATCTGTTCTATGTCCTGTGAATCTCTGGCATTTCATATCCAGCAGGCACATGTGTCACTGTGGTTCATGGTGATCTACATCTGATCTGGATGTATTCTGGCCACATTTATGTTCAATCATCGTACAGGATTTTATCCAGACAGATGCTGGGTGACACTATAGCGCCTCATCTGAACTGATTTAACCGATCTACTAACTTGACTGGCTCGCCTCACCACTACCCTTCGCTCAAGCCGAGGCAGGCAGGGCGCAGAACTCACTTGGCCCATTTCGCGTGTATTCACATCTTTGCATCGACTTTAAATGTAATCTGTTGCATGAAAAATTTGTTTCATGTTGTGTATGAAAGTGGCTTAATAGTGGGGTTACGGATTTCAGAAAAACACACAGCCTTACTGCTCTATGGCTGACAATCTTACATCCAGATGTGCGGTTGTAACATGACTCTCCATCTCCTGACTTTACCAGGGGAAAACTTTATTAGCCTCGCAGCTCAGGCTGCATGCAGGTAGGTGGTAGGCTACTCTGCATAAGAAACATAATCGAACAGCCCGCTATCTCAAACGCATCTGCATGTCCACTAAATATATTGTATTTGTTTTAATTGATCTTATCCCCTTCAGACCTGAATTATGTTCCAAGGTTGTGAAAAATATAGCAATCCCTTTTTTCCCAACTATATGCAACCAGAAATGAGAATCAATCATTATTTTGTTTTTTATCAACAATCTTTAATTGTCTTTTTTTGTCCATTTGAATGGACATCTGGTCTTAACAGCTGTGAAAATATGAAAACATCATATATATTCATTTCTTGACATCACATCATAATATGGGCTTGATATGAACAGTTTAAAATTCAAAACAATCTAACAAGAACAACAAGCCAACAAAAAGCTTCAGATGCTTGAAAATAGTCCTTACTTCGTCGTGTTGGTTGCTAAACGTCCACTCAAATGGTCTTGAGGACTTAGGTGGTGTTAAATTTTGCAAAAAAAAAAAATCTGGTTGTCATGTGACGTCCATTGTAATGGACACAGGGTCTGAAGGGGTTGAATGAATAGGACTGGAGGTCCTATGAGAAAGATCTTAACTCAACCCATGGAAGAAATACTCAGTCGACCTTTTTAAGCTTTTTGTGACAGTTGTTTTCTGTGAAATCTGGAGCCTGCACAGACAATGAGGAAAACTCTATCCGTCAATCCATCCAGCCATCTGTCTGAATCAATATTTTCCCCTCAGCTGGCCAGGCAATCAATCTGAAACTGCACAGGGGCATTTACTATCACATAAGTAGGGCTGACAAAGGTCATTTTTCCATTTTACCGAATTCAATCTGACTACGGGCTAATTTACCACGTTTACAAACATTTTTGCTAAGTCTGCATGTTGTGGCGTGCTCATCCCTGGAAGTCGGCACATCATTATGGTGCATGAAGCCCTGGGTGCGGACGAACTTTGTATGAATGACATTGGGAGAAAATGAGAATTTGCAACAATAAATGTTGTTACCAACCATACTCTCCCATTTCTCTCACCCTTTCCACAAGCTGAAATTGAAATTAGTGACTACAGGTGAAGACAACACTAATTTTTTTCTTTTTATTAGTAAAATTTTGACGTGGATGTAGCGGTCGTCTGTTCTTAGACCCACTCTAGTTTATTGCATGTATTAAAACTTCCCCCCTCATCTTCCTGTTCATGCTACAGATGTCATGGCGCCCGACGTACCGAAGCTCCAAGTTTCGAAATGTGTATGGAAAAGTGGGCAGCAGAGAGCACTGCTTCGATGGAATCCCGATAACCAAAAATGTCCATGACAACCACTTCTGCGCTGTCAACGCCAAATTCCTGGCCATCGTCACGGAAAGCGCAGGGGGAGGGTCCTTCCTTGTCATCCCCATCACCCAGGTAACCACACAAATCACTGAGACCCAGACATCATACAATGACTCATTTTTCAGCTTCAATAAAGGACGAGGATGAATAATCAGTGATACACTCTAGCATAGTTATATTTCTTCTTAGCTAAGAGTGTGCAAAGACACTAAATTCTTATTCTTAAGCAGAAATTCACTTCACGCTGTAAAAAAAGAACTAATATAAACATTAAATCTATCTATTAAGCACATTCGATTAAAAGCACATTTCCACAGCAGAGGGATATAGCATCACTGTCTCTCATGGAAACCATGAAATGTTTTGCTGCTTCTATGAGCATCGTCCAGAATCTAAGAAAATACTGTGTTCTTGTAGATCTCTCAGTATCTGTAAAAATTTTTTAATGAGCTATCATAAAAATACCTAAAAGTGGCAGATTTCTGCTGTATAAATATTAATATTTATATAGGCTGGAAAGTACGATCACATTAACTGAGCACAATATACAACATAGAAATTATATGAAGCAATCATATTCTCATATGGGGATTAAATAAATCTCCATGAAGGCAATGAAAAAAAGGTTTTCATTGTACTGGACAAATGATTTACAGGATCTAAGTTTTTGTCTTGTGAGTTTGTTCTCGCTGATTTTGTATTTATCAATCACACACGCATGCACCCTTCTGTATACAGACGGTCCTCTACCAATAGTTCCAGCAAAGCTGCTGGCAAAAAACATGTCAGAAAGAGAGAGAGAGAGTCTAGGCTGCAGCCATCTTTGAGATATGCAACAACTCAACACTGGATTACAAAAAAAAGTTGGGACTCCGTGCAAAATGTAAATAAAAACATGATTAGCAAATAATTCAAACTCTTTTAGTTCGAAAATAGTAGAAAGAGAGCATATCAAATGTTGCACCTGAAATTTTAGTGTTTCCTGAAAAACATATGGTCAGTTTGAATTTGATATCTGCAACACATTTCAGAAAAAGTTGGGACAGGGGAGTATTAACCATTATGTTGCATCACCTCTTCTTTTAATAGCAACACAGGCATTTGGGCACTTGGAAGACCAATCGCCGTAGTTTTGAAAGCATTTTGAATGTTTTCCCATTCTTGCTTTGTGTAGAATTTCAGCTGCTCAACACTTCCCAGCCTCCTTTGTCATAGTTTTCATTTAATAGTGTGCCTAATATTTTCAGTGGGTGATGAGGCTGGACTGCAGGCAGGCCAGTTTAGCACCCAGACACGTCCTCATACATTGCAAGACATTCAAACTTACAGTGCAGAGGGCATTAGTGCACTAGAGTCTGTGTGTGTGTGTGTGTGTGTTTCTGGACCAGTTTTACATAGGCATTTGTTATTATGCAGCATTGACATACAGTTAATATGCACAATATGACTCCTCCCAAAACAATGTCATCATTAAGGCTGCTTTGCAGTGATATCGGGGCCAGGCAAATTTAGGCAATTCTGAGCAACAACAGGCAAAAAATTGAGGATAACATGAAAGGTGGGATGACATCGTACATTTTGCATTGGTTGACATTTGAACTAATAATCTCTGACACCAAATAGCCTCGTTTCCTTCATCTTACTGAGCTAATTTGCTAGTAACTTTTAAGAGTTACATGCATTTCAAACTTCTAGCACATTTTAGGACTAAAATAAGAAATAAAGCAGCAACGATTTGTCAATAAATCAGTTATTTAATATGACAGGAAGACACTTGCTGCAGACGTGCTGCGAAAGCAAACAGGCTCCCTAGTCTCGTGCAATGGGCATGAGACACACGCTCACACACCACTCATGATATTTTTGACTTTTAGAACTGATGAAACCATGAGGCCAAGACAGGTTTTTCTGCTTAGTCCATCCATACAGCTGTCTGGAATTAGCGAGCTATTAGCCAATCAGAAAATAATATTTCTTGTTGCTGGGTCTGAAGGTTTTCAGTTGAAGTTGACAAAAGTTGCTAAAGTATTTGTGAAAGTTGCAGGAATTTTTTAAATTCAAACGCTTCTTGAGGAAAAACATAAGTTCCTAAATTGGCAAATATCCAGAACATCAACATTACAATGTCTATTCTGCCAGAACTGGGGTTTGAGCTCTCAACCTCTGACACCAAGAACCAACTCCTAATTGATTGAGCTAATTGGCTGGAAGTGGAACATGTGTGTGGCTTCATTAATCGACCGGCAGCAGTTGTCAAGGAAAATTTCAAAAATTGTCAAAATGTCAAAATTTCTGTTTTCAAGACAAAAATCTGATAATACATAAATTGCAGCTTGACAGTATAGAAATGTTGGTGATTCGTTTTTAGCAATAAGTGTTTTTCTTCATAAGAGAGAATCTAATGTTTAAAAAGGGCATTCTTACATTGACTACAATTGTTCCTTGAGAGCAGAATTCAAAATCTTTTCAAAAATTCAGTTTTTGAGAAAAAATTCTTATATTTGGCAAACTTCATCAACCATGACTCTAAAATATTATCAATTTTTTTCAGGAAGATTGAAATGTATTTATCAGGAATTGGCAGGTATATGTTTACAGTCAAACATTTTCATGCACTGAAGGCTCAATTTTTCAAATTTTTCAAGGCTTGCTGTAGCGCCACCATCAGAACTATTGGTCTGTTTTTGCAGCTGAGGCAATCTGGCATGGGACTGGACCTTTGTGCAAAGTTTGGTGATTTTTCATGTAGGCGACGTAAGATTTCCTGGTAAGAAGAAGAAGACGAAGAAGAAGAAAGAATAATAATAATAATAATAATAATAATAATAATAATAATACTGGCAAAAACAATAGTGAAGTGAAGCCGGCCAGTGTTGCACTGTGCTTAAGTTCTGCACACAGAATAAAAATCGAGACAACACAGAAGATTTAAACCATCCTTCTGATTAGGACTCAGTGGTTTGACAAATGACTGGCAGATCTAAACAGTTATTGCCATGTTAGGCGCTAGACACACTGTCTCTTTAAGACCTCAGTGTTTAGATGAGTCCTGGCAGTAAAGCCATTAATTATGAGTGCAGGGCAAGTAGTGCTATAAAACCTTTTCTGTTCGAAAATAAGAACGCAACGCTAATTAGCGCTATGCTCATTTATCTTGCCTATAATGGTGAACACGGGAGGGGAAAGTGCATGAGTAGGACCACCCTGCACTCTGAAACTCAGTGTTTTAGCCTTTAGACAGCTGACTACTACAGCAGGTTAAATGGGATAATGCAAAAAACCTTGCGCACACAGGCAATTTGAGTTAGTTTTGAGAGCTAAAATCAAGCTTTAATTCAATGATAAATGAAATACATATTTTCCTCATAGTTCCCTCTTAATTTAGCAAGAAGTGTGCCTGAAGGCAGCTTGGCCAAACCCTGAGGAAACACCCTTGTCACGGATGCGTGCGTCTTTATCATAGAAGCATTACATTCTCTGTAACTAAGTGACACAACCTAGATACGCGTTTTGGGCAAGAAAAAGAGCATTTTGACTCCTAACACCAAACAGTGAGCTGGGGCATCACACCAAACATGGAGTAACGATAAATGCTTCTTCGGGAAGTCAATATCTAATTTGCCAAAAAAGTTTTAAATTAAAAAGGAGGCGCATGTGAGATAATGTGAGAAATGGCTTTTAGGATTTATTTTATGTGAAATTAAAGGTTAATAAAAGAAAAGGGCAAATAACCAAACGTATCAGAGAAACTGTGTTGTAATGAACCCCATAAATTACCAGTCAGACTGGAGGTGGCGCATAGAGTGATGCTCACTGTACAGCTGAGCCACTTTTTGTGTTTTCGCCCCTCACCACCTCATCTGTGAGACCCAGAGAGCTGTGCCAGCCTTCTGGACGACAGAGGGCTGAACAGGCCTGGCTCCCCACCTGCTGCGTGAGCTTAAACTGGCAGCACAGGCTGGGAGTTCGAACTTCTTCTCAAGAAAATGCTGCCCCTGGGCGCCACTTCTCTAGTCCCTCTTTTCACCATCTCCCTCCCTTTTCGCGTGACTTACTTTTTGGCAACTCTGTCGCTATCCGCCCTCAATCTTGCTCAATAGCCAGGGGTTGTGTGGTCTGATATTCTCAATCAAGTCCTCCCAGCCCCTTTGGCCAGTCTCACTCCAGCGGATCCCCCCCCACCCCCCCACCCCACCCCACTCAGCCCAGCTCCAATCCTCACTGCCACAGCGCTGCAGCAGAGAACTAGTTCTGTCCTCAGAGGAACTTCTGCACTTCAAACACCCTCAGCTTGTTTGTTTACCCTGGGCATCATCTATGTCCTTGATGTTTCCATGAATTTTTTTTTTTTTGCCTTTTCCTGGAAATTTTGAGGACAGACCGAGATTGGTATGTACTTCACTTTCATTTCACATTCCCCCCCTGCAAACACTGCGGTCATGTGACACTGTCCTGCTGTGGTCATGTGACACTGCCCTTTCAGTAAACCGAATGTGGTGCCGAATCCACTGCTATATTCGATTTCTGATGGCACCTCCGCGAAAGGCATTTAATATGCGATTACTGATGACAGGCCAATAAATCAGTCCCAAAAATGCCCTACAGCAGGAGCCGGCACCCGTGTGTCTGCCATAGTCCACTTAACAACACTAACGTCTCCGCAGAAAAGGACAGTATCCTCTATGGAGAATATTGGAGAATCTGACCCTGGTCTATTCTAGTTATAAGAGTATTAACAAAAATACATCTAAGAACCCTGATGAAGGCAGTTGTCCTGCCAAAACATTGATTCATAAAAATTATAATAAATTTTTTGCATCGGAGCTACGAGTGTGCGGCCAGATTCAGTATTTTTTCATTCTTGTTTTCATTAGCTTGCACCTTATCACTTCAGGTGTGCGCTTATTTCACCTTGATTAAAAAATGAATAGCAATATGATGACAGCAGAATTTAATTAGGCCTTTTACGCCAAACGTGTCGTTGCCGACACAGATATGCGTGTATTTTGAAAGTACTGTAAATACTGTAAGTTTTGCACAAAAGAAAAAAATTCCTACTGTTCCTGAAAGCTGAGAAGCTGTGCTTCAGCCCAAATAGGTAAACACGGCAGCATGATTCTCTGCTGGGATTTTTGCATTAGGCCTTAAAGGGTTAATATCTTCAAGGGCAGAGAAGATCTTATAGGATCCATTACCTAGAAAACACGTTTTTCCCAGCTATTGCATGTATACATTAGTCATCCCTCACTCTGACCAAACCTGAGATGTTTTGGAGTCAAAGCAGCTTCCTTCCTCCCCTTTTTCCTCATCCGGAGGCTTTTCACTCGGGAGGCATGAAAATTGGAGATTTTAGTTTGGGTATCATGATGACGTGTACCTGTGTGGAGGAGAAGTCGAGGTGTGGCTTTGGAGTAGCGAACCGCACTCACTGTTTTCTACTGACACGCCCAAGAAAAATGTAGGGGGAAGCAAGAGCCGCAGGTTTGGTGGTCACAAATGCTCGGTTGTTGGCTGCTAAGGTCCGTACAAAAATGTTTTAATATTCCATCGGAGCGATGAATTGCTGAGGGACAAGTAGATTGCATTTATTTTCACTGACAATGTTTCTGCAGCCCCTGCCATACATCTATTCCGGTGTGTACAACACTTCACGTCAGACTCTTTCTCCAAATTAGCCCAGTACAAAGCTGGCCTAGCTGGAAACCTGCGCCTGCAGAAAGGTGTTGTTCCAACACTACGTAACCTGCCACTTTAATATTATCTGTAAATGTCAACTTTGGCATTAGCTGAAAACTTTGTTCCCCCAACTTTAATGTTATCATTACATTATCGTAAGCTATTGGATGGAGTTTGGTGCAGTTCAAAAGAAACTTTGCAGTAAACCCAATATGTAAACGTTACCCTCGCAACCCGAGGGTTCGCCCGACACGCCGTATTTCTGAGGCTGTAGTGGGTTCAGTTTCAGCTAAGGGGAAGATACACACATCATATGAAATTAGACAACCTAAGAAATCTATCGATACCAAAAAACTATGCTATAATGTTGGTAAGCAGGTGAAATTACGCTCCAAACGTACGCTAAATTTCCGATAACAAAAAGCTAACATTAGTTTGCTAAGTTAATTTAGGCAAGCAATAACCGTGCACATTCTGTTAATTTGTTGATGGGTTGCTGTAGCTATATTGTTGTCTTTTCATGCTGTCCAAACGCAGAATGTTACTCTTGATTATATGATCATAGAACTCAGATGTACTAATGTCAGGTTGTACCCAATACATAAATATTACCCTCACAGCCCGAGGGCTGACCTGACATGCTGTATTTATGAAGGTGTACCTAGTTCACTTTCAGTTAAAGTAAAGATACACACATCATATGAAACTAGACAACCTAAGGCAGGGCTGCCCAACCCTGTTCCTGAAGAGCTACCATCCTGAAGGTTATCACTCCAACCAAAGCAAAACACACCTGCTTTCCCAGTTACAGATCTTGACGAGCTGCTAATAAGCTGAATCAGGTGTGTTGAATTAGGGTTGGAGCAGAAACCGATAGGATAGTAGCTCTCTAGGAACAGGGTTTAGCAGCCCTGACCGAAGGAATCTATAGATGCCAAAAACGCCATGCTATGATGTCCGTCAGCAGGTGAAATAACGCTCCAAACATTCGCTAAAGTTCCGCTAGCAAAAAGCTAACTTTGGCTCGCGGAGTTAACTTAAGCCAGCATTAACCGAGCACATTTTGTTAATTTGTTGATGGATGGCTGTATATTATTGTCTTTTTATGCTCTCCAAACACAGCGTGTTACTTTTGATTTTATGATCATGGAACTTAGATGCACTAACGTTAGGTTGCATGTAACATTTATATTCCAGTGTTTTTAGGTTAGTTCGCTAGTACATCTCACGCCGGGGCCAGTGCATCGCACTTAGACAGCAGGAGCACATCTAAGCCACCCAGGGGTGCGTTTCCCAAAGTTTGTACATTCATAATCAATGGGTCCAACTATGTCAGTTAGCATCTGTGATTTCAGGAAACGCACACCAGAATGGTAGATAGGTTCAGCCATGGTGAGGTCATGCGCAATGAGTGTATATAGAACTTCCGCCGCTTTCTTCTCCAAGCGCATTTGAAGAAACCAATATGGCGTCAAGTGCACCGCCCTTTTCAATTTCCCAAAGACTATAATGTAGAAATTCCTGCTATTTGCTGCTGAACTAAGGGGTCCTCCAGAAAGATTTCAACATATTTGTGATCGGAAAACATATAAGAATAAAAATTAATGCGCAATTCTACATGACACTGTCCGACGCGTCGAAAATATAAAAACATGCCTTAATGGGAAGCACAACACTAACTAGCCACTAGTCTAGATGGTGTGTTAGTTGCTGTAGACGGCTGTGATGGCACACTTTATCTGTAATTTACCTAGCTAGATAAACTTAGTTGGCACAATAAACTTGCGTTGCTTACAAAGGGTGATGGCCAGCTAGCTCTCAGGCCCATGTAATGTTAGCCAAGTTGTATATCTACATGTAGCATTAGCCATAGCGAATGACCTGGCAGAAACGTTTGTGTAATGTTAGTGGTGTTCATTCTGGATGAATTGTACAAATAAAAGCATTCTCATCACACATCTGCCTATCTAGGGATTATTTAGTGAGCAAGCAGTGAGTTTATTATTTTTTTTGCGATAACACAATCCTAGCTGAGGCAGTCGGCCGAACTGGCTAGCTTTCAATGATTGCCAGCGAAGATTACATTTCTGCACACTGCTCGGCCGTCTGTTCCGGGGGATAAAAACATAGCTCGGTAACCATGGGAGTTCAAACTACTTTACACTAATGTTCTTGTTGGCTATTCACCAATACTATTCAAGTGACCAATCAGTCAGATGTGAGTCATGTTGACTTACCAACCGTTGACGAAAACAACCTCTTATAACTTCGTTCTCAAAAAGTGTCAATCAAAATTGTGCCTCGATTTATTTTTTTTATTATGTAATTCAGTCCTACGCAGGAAGAGTTTCCGATTGTATACCTTTTAGATAACAAAATAATAGCAGGAGTTTTTCCATTAGTCAATGGGAAATTCAAAGGTGCTGATCACTGGATGCCATATTGGTTTCTTCAACTTTTCACTCCAACAGCCAATGATGTTACCGCTGATTCCGAAGCTACAATCTCGACAGGGTATTTTTCTGAAGCACTGTGCCTGAGCTTGTTTCATATCGTGAAAAACAACTTGACTGATGATGTTTGAGCCACTTACCTGCTTCATTCAGACTGAATCAGCTGACCGGTTTGAATCGATAAGCGGAGCTTTGAAACATTGGTGCAATTCAAATGTGTTTAAGATGGATGAAACAGTGCTCTGTTCTAGTTATTTATAATAAAAATGCCGAAGTCGCACAAGCACTTCCAGTATACACCAAGCACAATCAAAAAACATAGTAAAATATAACATGTTTTTTGGACAGAGAAAATATTTACAGGATTCAATGAGGCTGTGGATTTAATTAATGTTATTATAATACAATATTAATTTTAAAGATAAGGAAGGAAAACAACAGACTCATATAAAACGAAGTTACATTTCAATTTATTTAAGTATTTTTCACAATAAAACACGCAAGGTGCGTCAGCGTCACTTCTGCAATACATAACAATCTCTGTGCCAGCAGATGTCACCTACGTGCTCAATGAATGAAGCTTTGAGTAGTGAACCAATTTTCAAAACAATGGTCCAAAAGGGTTGAAAGCATCATAAAGCCTTGTTTGGCCATCACTACCAACAGCCTCTCCAGTTCTAGATACACTCATTGGTCAAAAGTTGTGTTACTATGCAAGCATTGCTATGGCTACGCTTTCAAGCCCCTCTTCCCACCCTCTTCCCTCGCACCGCCCCCTTCGCCCAACCACGCCTCTATCGTCCAGCCGAGTCAAAATCTCAAAATTTTCTCGCTATAGCAAGATTTGCTTGATAAAAAGGAGGAAAGAAATATGAATGTTGAGTAATTTTTACTAAATACTGCAAAAAATTATGTTTTAGACCAGGATCCTTTAAATATCTGTATTTTCATTGTGCTTAATAAATCTCTCATTGAAACAGGCCAGCATGCACAAAGAGTATATGAGTGTATAATATAGTGTGTGACAGAAGGGCTTCAGTCACCTGGTGGAAATTTGATGCCGTACCTGAGAAAAAACTGCCAAGACGAAGATAAAATGGGAAAAGGTAGAAAAATATCATGTAAAATGATGTCACAGTGAAGGTTGGAAAACTCTCGACTTCAGGCCATGGGAAATGAATGCAGTGACAGGAGGCAGGCAGGGCTGGTGCCAAACCTGCTGAAGAGCCAAATGGAGAAAGCAGGACATCAGCGATCATCAGTTCACCCTGGACAGCGAGAGACGGGGCTGGAAGAAAAGGCTCAACCAGGTGCTTCCAGAAGCACTGCAGTAAATACTGACTCCACCCACCAAACAGCACCAGACAGACCGCCATGTCTGAAGAATGAGCTTCACACTGGTGTAGTAATTGATGACAGGCAAGGCTAAACGTAGAGTGGAGTGTGGGAGGTGGTGTGAAACGCTCGAGTGGAGGACCTTTTCCTCTTCACTCCAGAGAAGGAAGTTTAGCGCCAGCCTGTCTCATTATTACCTAAAGTGCTAATGAGGAAAGTCTGCCGCAGATAGTTCTATGCCATTAACGACAGGCTCCTGCGTGTTCCGCCCCAGCGTATCAGTTCTTAACCCCTTTCTGCAGAAGCCAAATTTGGCTATTTATGGGTTACTCACTTTAATGCTGTATAATTCAAGATTCAAGCTTCATAAAGAGGAAAAATGTGGCTCAATTCAGAAAAGACACTTACAGCATTTAGAATTACATTGTATATCAGTTTATTTTCATGATTTTGGTAGAGAAAATGGGCTGCAAACATAAAAAATCTTCATGAGAATTCACCACTGAAACTGCAAAAAAAATAATTCTGAGGATTGAAAAACTGCTGGGGCTTAAAACTATACATTTCTGGTATCATAAACTCCTTGAGCACAAGTAGAATTCATATTCAACATTACATTCTAGATTACCTACATGCTATTAGCCAAATTATACAGCTACCCAAGTGCCTCCCCAAAGTCTCAAAACCATGTACTGTCAAATCATAAAAAATCATGTATTTAACACAAATAAAGTTTTAAGGCATGAAATTTAATATGAACAGATGATTTTCTAGTTTAGTATGAATTTATCAATAGCAGTGCAGATGAATATCTGTGGTCACCAGCAACCTCTCCAAACACAAAACATGCCTTTTCTCCATAATAAAGTTTAGAGTTTTGGACATTTTTCTTCAAAGCCAGCACAAACACGCATTAAATAAACTGCTTATTAGACGGTCAGAACATTCACCCTGTAATGGAAGCTACCAGTCTCCTCTTCTAAGCTCACGAACCAATTTCAACACTTATAAGGAACAAGTACACCTCACTAACTCAGTAATACCTGAATTCTGAAATATACCTTATTTTAACAGAACAGACACTCCACTGTCAGGGAATATCAAATCCATTGCCTCTCCCGATTCAAAAGAAACGTGCAATGAACGTACCAAGGGGTCCATCCAAATGCACGGGCAGTTTGCGTTTTAACCAGGAGAAAAACCTCGACATTCGACTTTGTCGAGTATGTATAAATTCCAAAACGAAACAAAACAAAAAAAAAAAGTAGCAGCCTGACCTTTTTCATGAATCCCTCCTCCAGAGACCGATCCAGTAGCAAGAACCCTCCGGTCCTGTTTCATTCGAAATAATTCCAACTGACCATATCCTCATCTCATTTAAATCCCATAAATGTAACTGAACACTTCAAGGCTAGTTTTGCGAACCTGTTTTATATAAATCGCGCCTATTTTAGCCGCGTAATGTGCATAACGTAGACAGGATACAACCGAACCTGCTGATATGCATAGGTTTGCATGCTCTGTGTTTGTCCAATCAATGTGTTTCACTTACTCTAAAATGTTTAAACACTCGGGGATTGGATAAGAAACGAGCCAATCAATACATTGTTACCAGGGAAACTTCACGAGGGCATGAAGTGTAACTCTACAATTACGCAGAAGACCCTGAGTGTATGGTTGAGCGATTGGCTATCAACGCCAGTACTTGGGTGGATATAAGAAAGCGCTGGATTTGTCAATGAAGGAATCTACGCGTAAATCCACGGTAGGGAACAAGGAATTTTTTTGTATGTGACAACTGTAATTGACAGTAGAATGTGAGAGAATCAATACTATGTCGATTTTTTTTGCCTCAGAAAACTGATTTTTCTGAAACACTAATTGGAATACTGTTGGCTCACTGTGGCTAAACTGGTTGCTACAAAGGATAACGATTTTTTCTGTGTAAAGATATCGTTTTTTTAAACTGCTGGATCGATACTATGGGTAAGGATACTGACCAGTTTGCACATCAGGCTTAGCTGAGGAGTTTAATTCATGCAGCTCTCGAAAAACAGGGAGCGGAGTGAACTTCCGCATATTCAAAACCGCCTTCGAGGTCTGCTTGCTTGTGAACATTCAATAACTGATCCGGGGGTGCCATCTAGTGATCGAGTACAGTAACAGCGTGCTTAAATTTGCAGGTCTATTGACGCAGGCATCTACATCTGCAGAAAGGGGTTAATGGTGCGGTTAACTGAGAGCACATACAAACGCATATACTTCTGCAAACATGAGCATATGTAACACATGTCTTTATGTGCCCACACAAGCATACATAATTCATACATACTCAAGTATAAAACTGAAGTACAGAATGTCCTCTCACAGACAGACGCACAATGGAGAGAGTCACACCTTACATAGAACAACATAGTTTTGTAGGATACAGCCAAAATTGGTCATATTTACAGTTTTTTTTGATTGCTTACAAGTATTCGTCGAAACTGAAGTCATATGTTCAAAACTCTTAACACACAGTCTGCTAAACAGAGGTCCATGTGGACCAAACTGTGAATCACCTTTCATTGCTTTCACACAAAATGCATTCAGTGACCACAGTCACCAAAACGCAGGGACTCATTTCTCAGTCACTGCTTCACCACCTGCAAAACACTTCTACAGAACATTTTTCACACTAAAGCACAATCAAAACAGAATGATGGGGAAAAAACATGAGGAATTTCTGCTGCAACCAAATTGAAATCTATAGAAAATTATATCAAAATATTGACAATAGAAATAAATGAAAAGATAATGTAATTCCAAACACAGCTAAGTGTAGTTGTTAGCTAAAAACCGATTCAGGTGATCTGTGTTTGGCCTCATTAGAAACCAAATTAAAGGAGTGGCTTCTGATTGTTTTTCCTTTGTAAATATGGATGGAAGAGTCATGGTTTGGGCCCGCCGGCAAAAGACGGGACCATGTACTGCCTGTTTGGCAGAGCAGCTCTTTAATACTCTTCACGGCACCTCCACCTCACCGAGCTGCAGCTGTGGCTCGTTGAGGTGGAGGTGCAGACAGCAGGAGGGGGCAGGACCTGCAGGGCAGGACCATCACCGAAAGAGCAGCGGCTGAGGTCGGTAGAGAGAGAGGAGAGGGAGAGGAGGGAGAGCTGTGGTCTCTGATGAAATTTGGGCTGCAGTGATTGACCGTGTGGTAAATCATGGACTTTTAGAGAGGCTGCTTTAAGGGTGCAGCCAAACTTTCAGTGTTCGACAGTTGCATCAATTATGAGAATTTTTTTTTTCTTTTTTTTTTAGGTTTTATCTCTTGATTTGTATTCTGCCCCTGGAATTCTGAGATTCTGCATTTTTCTGTTTGCAGTAAACTTTATTTTTATATGGTCCCAAAGTATATGGAAAGGCACAGGAAGTAAATATTCTTGAAGTAAACTGCTCCATTCCTGATTCATTGTTGTTGCAATATATTACAGTATATACAATAATTTAGAATACTCAAAGTGCAAAAGATCTTATTTTATCATAAAATACTGATTTATGTAAAATTATTTGAACTTGAAAGAATTTATTTAATGTAATGTTCTCTGTTAGTATTTTGTAGTTCAGCGTGCTAAGAGTGACAGTGTTTGTTTCCAAAGTGAGACCATTTCCTACTGTTGTGGTTGAATGAGCTTATTTTGAGACGTATGAAGTGTTTTGTTGGTGAGAAGCAGTTTTGGGGATGAGATTAACTGTTTAGCTGAGATGCATGATGGAAATGCAGGCTGTGTTAAGAGTTTTGAACATATGACTTCAGTTTCAGCCAATGCTTGTTGGCAATTGGAAAAAAAAAAACTAATATCAAAAGACACAGCCAATAGCCTAAAACTACCCAAAGGTAATTTAATGGAACAATTTGCCATTCTACTGCCAAGGCCAAAATTAACTTCTGTATGCAGAGCTGTCCAAATGAATATTTTCCCAGGCTAATTAAATACAGGCCCTGAAATATTAATTGAAAGGTAAATTGAGGAAACATGTTAAGAGTTGGGTGTCTAAAAATGTAGCTCACAGTATTCAGCTTGGGAAAAACTGGCTGCAGGAATGTCTGATTCCGGCTTCAGCAGACGGCTGCGATCAGCGCAGTCCCAGCAGCAGCGCAGTTCTTTGCCAGAAAATATGTTAATGAATAAACACATTTTGAAATTGAAAATATTTAGAAAATTCAACAAAGCTGAAGGCAAGGTCATACTGGTGAAAGCACTGATCTGGGGTCAGTGAATCTGTGCTAAGAGGCACTTATCTGAGCAGAAATACAGTATCAGAGCTGATGGAAGAACAGGGCAGAGGCAGCGGTGACTGCAGCGCTCCCCTCACACCGAACTCATGTCCTCCCACATCTCCACACTATCCATTCAGTGAATGTGTGTGTCTGGCTGTGTGTGTGTGTGTGTGTGCGTGCGCGTTTGAGTGCATGAGTGAGTGTGTGTGTGTGTGTGTGTGTGTGTGTGCAAGTGTACGAGTGAGTGTGAGTGTGAGTGTGTGTGTGTGTGTGTGTGTGTGCGTGCGTGTTTGAGTGCATGAGTGAGTGTGTGTGCATGTGTGCAAGTGTACGAGTGAGTGTGTGTGTGTGTGTGTGTGTGTGTGTGTGCGCGCTTGAGTGCATGAGTGAGTGTGTGTGCATGTGTGCAAGTGTACGAGTGAGTGTGTGTGTGTGTGTGTCCGCGCGTTTGAGTGCATGAGTGAGTGTGTGTGCATGTGTGCAAGTGTACGAGTGTGTGTGTGTGAGTGCATGAGTGAGTGAGGAGGTCTTTATCCTCCTGAAGACAAAACTGATTCAGCACAGGAAGTCACCACAGAACACCAAGCTGACTCTCACACTGCAACTGAGACACTTCCTGTCTGTCATGCTAATCACTACCTGTCAGGCAGCAAATAGTGAGTGTATGAGACAGACAGGGTGAGTTTTTTGTGTGTGGTTGTGTGTGCAATTGTCTCCGTGTGATTTGTGTGTGTGTGTGTGTGGTTGCAAGTGCCTGTGTACAATT
The DNA here is from genome assembly GCA_029721435.1 of Gymnothorax reevesii. Lineage (NCBI taxonomy): Eukaryota > Metazoa > Chordata > Actinopteri > Anguilliformes > Muraenidae > Gymnothorax > Gymnothorax reevesii. The sequence goes on along the minus strand of CM056588.1, from coordinate 66,315,521 downwards.
GTGTGTGTGTTTGTGTAAGTGTATGAGAGTGCGTGTATATACAAGAGAGCATGTATGTGTGTGCATAAGTGTGTGTGCATGAGCACAAAAGAGACTGTGTGTGGTTTGCATTGGATCGCAACTATTTTCCCTGCGTTTTTTAGAGAATTTCATTTCATTTATGAAGTAGCAGGGAGGGGAGGTGGGGAGGCGGGGAGGCGTTTGAGTCGATAAGAGGGCTGTTTTGTGGACTCTCTGGTCCTGTTGCTGTGTGTTACTCAGTGTGAAAGCAGTGGGGGGGAATTCTATGCAGGCAAAGAAATGAGCTGAGAACTGGTTGCCAGATGAGCTCATGGCACCCGAATAATTTCCCTTAGTTTTCAGCAGTAGTGACAGCAGAAGGTGAGAGCAGCGAGAGAGAGCAGTAGGAGAGAGTAGCAGGTGAAAGCAGCGAGAGAGAGCTGTAGGAGAGAGTAGCAGGTGAGAGCAGCGAGAGAGAGGGAGAGCAGTAGGAGAGAGTAGCAGGTGAAAGCAGCGAGAGAGAGCAGTAGGAGAGAGTAGCAGGAGGAGAGAGCAGTGAGAAAGAGAGCAGGAGGAGAGAGCAGTGAGAGAGAAGCAGGGGAGAGAGAGAGAGCAGCAGTGAGAGAGAGAGAGCAGTAGGAGAGAGCAGCAGGAGAGAGCACAGGGAGGTGTGTCTGTGACCAGTGTAGGGTACCATCACAGTAAAGCTATACATCCGTCCAACTCTTAGAAAATTAGGAATATATACAGCATGGTTGACCACCTGCCCTTGAAGACTGATATACAGCAGTTTTTATTTCTTCAAAATTCTTAACCAATGTTATAGAATCTATAGTACTTGTTAGATCAGCATCAGCATATTCAGTTGAAAATATTACATATTCCAATCACTTATTTTTGTTTACATCTAAAAGGGTCGAATTCTTTATTTTTCCTTGGTGTCAGATGTAAACGCCCATAAGCCACTGACGTGATAGGTTAGCATCAGCGTTGTGTGGCAGTTTCAGTATAATAGGTTACAGGATGTGACCTGACACGTCCCAGCAGTATGGCCAGCCGCTGGGGATCGGGGGAGGGAGTAATCGTTCTCTCAGTGCTGCGGGCTGCCCTGACGGAGAGACATGCCGCATTAGTATGATTTGCTACCTTCTGTCCTTGAGGATTGCCAGCTATGACTGAGATAATTATGCAGAACAGCACATGGTTTTATGCCTTCCCTTTTACCTGAAATCTATGGTCGTGATTGGCTAACAGCCAAAACTGGACAATAAGATAGTTCATGATCCTTCAGACATGAGGGGCATTAAACCTTGGTTTTGGTTAAACTGCTAACTACGCATTTCCATAATGTCCCCAGACCTTACTTCTGGTGCACAGCGGCACATGGATTCTATCAATGCTAATGAGTAACACAGACAGAAATGAGACTGTGGTGTTACTGATCGGTTCTGAAAGCCGTGCACGTCTCTGACAGGGAAGTCACTTGCAGACAGAACCATCCAAGTGGCCCCAGGCCTCAGACGAACACACATGCTGAGGCAGAAGTCAGCCGTACAGAGAAGGAATCATATACTTACTATATGGTGACAGTCATTCAGCTCTGGGTCTGCATGTGGAGGAGCAGCGCTACCTGCTGGACAGATTGTCAGCACTGTAAGATCATAAATGCATTAGATCCTGTGGTGGTTTTCCTGATTACGCATCATTTTCCCAGAAATTCATACCTGGTTAATTTATGGTCTCCGTCATCATAGAATGCAGATATTTGGGCTGTGCGAGGAAATGGGACGACCACAGGACACATGCACTCATGAACCCCTGATTTTCCTGGTCTGATGCAACAGCTCTACCCATCCCGCCAGAAAATGATCTAACAAGGCTGGATTCAGTGATGAGAGGTCTGCTGAACTCAACACAATTGAAATTTGATAGTCTCTATTGGGCAACTGGGATATGGGCCTAGACATACGTCTCAGCGATAATTCCATTGACAAATCACTTTTAAGTGGCTGATATTTTTTATTAAGTTACAGGATATACAAGTGCAACATTTGACACCAAACATACCGTACTCTGCAATCTCTGGCAAAAATTTTGGAATAACCACACTTAGAGGATATTTATCCAGCTATTTAAGTCAATAAATCAAAGAAGTAACACAAAACAGTCTTTATTAGCTTAACAATCAGGCTTCATGAAATATACTTCAGTCAAATTAGATTCAATAATTTCAGTTAATGGCATTTTTTTCATAATCAAGTATAAAATATAAAAAAATATTGAATCACTCAATTTCGAGTTAAAATTTATACTAAAAATTATAGAATCACCTTGTATTTGGCATTTCTACAAGAAATACCAGCACAAATCTGAATATGCAAATTATTCTGCAGAGAGTGCTTGTTGGCCTTAACAAGATGCTGGACTTGACTAATTGTGGTTGGGTTGTGCACTGAGTGACTAATAATTGTTTGCATTGTAATAGTTTGGTTATTCCTCTCTCTATCAGGCAGGTCGAATTGACCCACATCACCCAAAAGTATGCGGTCACCAAGGCAACGTCTTAGACATAAAGTGGAACCCATTCATGGACAACATCATAGCTTCCTGCTCCGAGGACTCTTCGGTGAGTACCCTGAATATACATATAGACGCACTAGAGCAAACGCACACGTAAACATGGACGCATTCATGAAATATAAGCACACACCAATAGGGCAGGCTTTTGATGGCTGCCAATAGGATTGCATCTATTGAGCCTGCTTTATCGGATTAAACGCCAGAGATTACTGGAACATAAATTCACAACTGTGCTGTACCCACATTTGTGTTATTGAGACAAAATATTATCTGCAGTGTCCAGGTGTACCATGCAACAGTGTAAAAACATCATTCTTACCCCTTGGAGTGCTGAATAAATTTTCAAGGAATTAAAAATGTAATTATCCTGAGCTGTTAAAAATCTATCAGGTGGCAACTTGTTTAAAAGAGCTTCCCAGCAGAAGCTCTTTTAAGCAAGTTGCCATATGATAGGTTTATCTTCACTTCTCTGGAATTTTAAAACCGCTGTTGCAGTGCAATATGCATAATGTGGTAATTGTACTACAATAAACTATACAGCAGCCATATATGTTATAGAAAAAACAGGAAGAAAGTAGAATCTGCACACTGGGTAACTCCATATATCTACTGCTGGTCACGACCCAGTGTAACAATCTTCCTCATCATAGAAAAATACAAACACAACAAATTACAAATAGTAAAAAAAAAACAAATAGTAAAAAATGTAAACTAGAAAGAGTGCAAATAATTGTTGCAATATGCATATGTAGTAATTGCACTACAATAAACAGGGCCATGAACAAAATACCTAGGACAGCCTCAATCTAGCCCACAACAGCAACAAAATGGCTCAAAAAACAGCTGCATTGTCAAGGAAGTGGCAAATATCTGTAAAGTCTAACAGGGAATGCTGTCTACATTTGGAGTGGTCTAATGGCCTCAAATAGACTCGTGCCCAACTCAATTCTAGAGTCTTACTCGCCTTGTCTTTTTAGCAGCAAAGTGATCAATAACATCGTCATACGACAGCTGTGATGAAACCACATGATTTATACTTATAATGGAGAGACCACCAAGACGTTCTTGCCCCATAGTAGGTAGGTAGGTCTTGATGAGTTTGAGCTTCGAGAAGCTCCTTTCAGCAGCAGCCACTGTAACAGCCATAGTGGCAGAGATTCTCAGAACTACCCACATATTTGGGTAAATCTCTGTCAGCTTCTTCTCATGCAGGAAGGAAATTCTACACACAACAGCAAGCAAATTTATAAGGGGCTGTGTAATTGTAACGTTTCAAATTGCACCAATCTTAAAATTGGAAAACAGATATATACTGTATAAATGAATGTAGGCATATGTATACAGTTGGTCTTAGGGCAAGCAGTGGATGTTTGGACAGCATACACTTAACATTAAAAGAAAAAGTGTAATCTTATAATTAAATTAAGTAGCTTATTCATTCCCCAAACCTGTCTTTTGAACTTCCCCTAAAATTGGAGTAACATTAACTGACATTAACTCTAGCTCAAGCTGAATGCTGAACATATTTCGTGAACTAATGTAGTAAAAAGTAAACCCACTGCCACACCAGCTCCAAGTGAGCAATGCTTTAGGTAAAGTAACCTGTTACTGCGCTGCAAATTTTAGTTAAACTAAATTCATGATCTCAAACAATCATCACATCCACATCATCATTCATCACCTCTGTCTTTTTCACATTTTTCCTCCTCTTCTTTCCTTTTCTTCCTCCCTTGGGCGCCAGAGGGCTTTTGTCTCTCCATGACGAGTCAGTCAGAGTCAGTCATCACTGTAACTTAATATAATTTAGTGTAAATCATTAGTCTGTCCAGCTCAAAAAAGAAAGAAAAAAAAGAGGACGAAAAGCCAATATGGCCGGCCGCGGGAACGGGGTCTTAATGAATCCCCCTTAAATCTGTAAATAAATCTGTAACTTCAAATAAAACAGCAAATGGCTCGACACACACGATTTGCCTAGCTAGTACGTTGTGTTTTTGATCTGCATTCTGCAACATGCTGGACTGCCATTAAGCCCTGATGATAATTGACGCCGCTCTGTCTGGTCTGCCTTATGTTATTATTGCCTTGTTGGCTGTGCTTGGTGTGGTCTCTCTGTGTGGTGAACTAGTGGTGGCGTCGCGATGCATAAGCCGCGGCGGCGGCGTTGTGTTACAAGTTACATGTCTGTAACTAGTTGAGTTCAACAGAGAGAGAATCACCAACCCAACTTACCTCAGACGCAAGCGCAGTAGGACTACAGGAGAGAGCAGGGGGGCGGGGAGGAGTCGGTGGTCATGTCCTGTGTGAATCCACTGGGGACAGTGGCGAAATTGCTGGCAGGTTGCAGGCAGACAGACACTTAAGCCCGAATATAAATGCTTTATTTAGCCATTGCTTAAAGACTTTACAACTGTATGTACTGTTGTTAGATTGCTGTGTCTTTGTTGTTGTTGTTTTATATTGTGAAATAAAAAGTATTTACTAAAAAAAAAATAAAAACTTCTCCCTTCCCTGGCGCCCTTTCTGCTCGCGAGCGCCCCTAGCATCCGCCTAATCCGCCTAATGACAGGAGCGCCCCTGCTTACATCACTGGGCAACTACAGTTACCTATAGCGCTCTAAGGGTTAATGGCGAGCCGTGTCATTTCAGACCCACCTTTAGAATAACAATTTGATCCTGTGAGGGCAAAACATGGCTATCGCTAAGGCTATCGCTTTTGCAGCGGAGTAGTTAGACTGAGGTCATGCTGACCTTCAGAGAGGGTTCTGCTGTGCTCCTGTCAGACATTTTCGCCTGCCTGGCTTTCGGCAGGGTTCGTTGTGTGAGCCTGAATAAGCTACCGCACACACGGCGATCCTGCTAAAGAGCTCAGAGCCAGAACATCGCCCTGAGCCACCAGCTTCACACTGTCCCGTTCATGCACCCTGTCTGCAGAAAAACACTTCACCTAATGTGTTCCGAAGTGTAGTTCTGACTGATAATATGACAACTAGTTTAATAAGCCTTGTTATTACTTCCTCTGAGGCTCACCCCACGCAGAGAAACCCTTGCAGGTAAAGCAGCACAATGTCTTTAAGGACTTCACTCGACAGTCATCTACTTATGGCAGCTAACATGCGGTATATCCACGTCATAATCCTGCTCACAAAAGACTGGTGTATTAGAGTAGAAGCATCTAAAGAAAACAATTTTGTACCAATTAGTGGATATAAGCATATTTCATGAGACATATATCACATGTTCAGGAAAAATATAACAGTTCTGGTTAACATTCACTGGTAGTATGGTGACCGTTACAAATGTTCTATGTGCAGCTCAATCAGATCCAACGCGTCAATCATATCTCCATGATTTGGACATGTTTCTGTGAGGCCATATCAATGTATAAAAGTCACCGATTTAAGCATTTCAAACATATTTCCCTTTTACAGAGGTGTGGGGTCGGCCTCACTTTTTAGATCCGGGTGCTGTGTCCATCTCTTTATAGATTCTACGCACAGGACATGATCTACGCATATTTCTTGATGTTGTTATGGTTGTAACACGATATTAGGACACGGAAAAATTTTCTTTTTTCAATCATTATTTTTTAAAGCATGGTATATATGATTGTCTGACGCCTTTTGAAATTTTGATGCAGGAAGTGAGTACCTTAGTTTGCCGCGGACATCTTTACGCCAATTGCACAAATTATGCAAATTAACCCACAGGTCTGGGCGCAACGCATGAGGACACGACTGGTTACGCCCACGATGGTCATTTCAAATTGCATTTCTGATCAGACGAGTCCCGGTAATTTAGTGCAGACAATTGAAACCTTTATTATGGGTAGTTCTCTGCGATATTTCATTTCTCTTTGTTTTGAAGTATCAACAGACATGTCATGAGCATTTCATGAAGTTGGCTGCCAAATTTTGTAACAGAATCTGTCCGTCACAAGGCCTCGGCTGACATCAGGACACCACTTTTTCTGCTGTGTTGTTGGACTGATGACTCTGTTTTCTTCTTATGTATATCTTCAATTTGGGAGTGAATAAATATGAACAATGCAAATCTTTTAATTCTCTTTGAAAAAATTTTATTGACCATTCTTATACAACACAGTGAATTGTACAGTTTAGTATGGAGTGACCCAGAGATGGTGATGGGCTGGTGGGATGCGTCTGTCCCAGGTGCGGATTTGGGAGATCCCGGATGGCGGACTCCGGCGAAACATGTCGGAGGCAGTTCTGGAGCTATATGGCCACAGCCGGCGCGTGGGTCTGATTGAGTGGCACCCCACCAGCAGCGGCATCATCTTCAGCGCTGGCTACGACTACAAGGTTCTCCACCGGTCCTCTTACCTTCACTGCTGTCCCTCTCTTCTCAGGTTGTGTTTCTACCCCCCTCTCTCTCTTTCACTCTCTCCCTCTCTCCCTCCCTTTGTATCTTTTTTCTTTCTGACTCATTCTCAAATCACTTTCAGTTTACTGCCAACATACACCTATTTCTCCTGGATACCATAAACAAAGAGAAAACCGACCTCATATCACGGTTAATAAATGATTTGTTCACTAAAGTTGCCCAATTCGTTTTGTTGCTTTGACAGGGTTAAGTTCTGCGAATCTACACAGTAGTGATATACCTGACTCGTCACATTTACAGAACTCAACTCAGTAAAAGCAAGAAGTTAACAAATCATGTTGAAGTTTAATCATCGTCCACAAAATGATCCCCCATATTTCTCTTTGCCTAATTCGTGAATCAAGTTGAATTTAAATCAGTTGCGCACATAAACTCAAATTCAAATCTTTTGTCTTGCACAGATACTGATTTGGAACCTGGAGATTGGAGAGCCTGTGAAAATGATTGACTGCCATGCGGACGTGGTCATCTGCATGTCCTTTAACACTGATGGCAGCCTGCTGGCCACCACCTGCAAGGACAAGAAGCTGCGCGTGATCGAACCGCGTTCCGGAGGGGTGCTGCAGGTACAGCTGCGCGTGATCGAACCGCGTTCCGGAGGGGTGCTGCAGGTACAGCTGCGCGTGATCGAACCGCGTTCCGGAGGGGTGCTGCAGGTACAGCTGCGCGTGATCGAACCGCGTTCCGGAGGGGTGCTGCAGGTACAGCTGCGCGTGATCGAACCGCGTTCCGGAGGGGTGCTGCAGGTACAGCTGCGCGTGATCGAACCGCGTTCCGGAGGGGTGCTGCAGGTACAGCTGCGCGTGATCGAACCGCGTTCCGGAGGGGTGCTGCAGGTACAGCTGCGCGTGATCGAACCGCGTTCCGGAGGGGTGCTGCAGGTACAGCTGCGCGTGATCGAACCGCGTTCCGGAGGGGTGCTGCAGGTACAGCTGCGCGTGATCGAACCGCGTTCCGGAGGGGTGCTGCAGGTACAGCTGCGCGTGATCGAACCGCGTTCCGGAGGGGTGCTGCAGGTACAGCTGCGCGTGATCGAACCGCGTTCCGGAGGGGTGCTGCAGGTACAGCTGCGCGTGATCGAACCGCGTTCCGGAGGGGTGCTGCAGGTACAGCTGCGCGTGATCGAACCGCGTTCCGGAGGGGTGCTGCAGGTACAGCTGCGCGTGATCGAACCGCGTTCCGGAGGGGTGCTGCAGGTACAGCTGCGCGTGATCGAACCGCGTTCCGGAGGGGTGCTGCAGGTACAGCTGCGCGTGATCGAACCGCGTTCCGGAGGGGTGCTGCAGGTACAGCTGCGCGTGATCGAACCGCGTTCCGGAGGGGTGCTGCAGGTACAGCTGCGCGTGATCGAACCGCGTTCCGGAGGGGTGCTGCAGGTACAGCTGCGCGTGATCGAACCGCGTTCCGGAGGGGTGCTGCAGGTACAGCTGCGCGTGATCGAACCGCGTTCCGGAGGGGGGTGCTGCAGGTACAGCTGCGCGTGATCGAACCGCGTTCCGGAGGGGTGCTGCAGGTACAGCTGCGCGTGATCGAACCGCGTTCCGGAGGGGTGCTGCAGGTACAGCTGCGCGTGATCGAACCGCGTTCCGGAGGGGTGCTGCAGGTACAGCTGCGCGTGATCGAACCGCGTTCCGGAGGGGTGCTGCAGGTACAGCTGCGCGTGATCGAACCGCGTTCCGGAGGGGTGCTGCAGGTACAGCTGCGCGTGATCGAACCGCGTTCCGGAGGGGTGCTGCAGGTACAGCTGCGCGTGATCGAACCGCGTTCCGGAGGGGTGCTGCAGGTACAGCTGCGCGTGATCGAACCGCGTTCCGGAGGGGTGCTGCAGGTACAGCTGCGCGTGATCGAACCGCGTTCCGGAGGGGTGCTGCAGGTACAGCTGCGCGTGATCGAACCGCGTTCCGGAGGGGTGCTGCAGGTACAGGGTATCCACGAGTACTACACCCCAGTCCCCATTTCACACTCACCCATGCAAACGTCATTAGGCACACATACGCTCACTGCATGTGCTTTTTCTACCACAGGAAATGAGCCAGCTTGCTAAGCACATTTGAAATTGCATGTGGTCAGCATATGTAAGCAACACATACTTCTTCACAGTTCTTCCCTTCCTGATTTTTTTCTATTTTTTGCTTATTTATCACGTTTAAATGTTTCAGATCTTCCAAATAATTTTAATATGACAACAACAACATGAGTAAACACAATATACAGCATTTAAATGATAATTTCATTTACTAAAAGTAAAGGGTTATATACAAACCTGTGTCACCCATGAGTAAATACATAACAGCACCCCGACACTAAATTGGGACTGTAAGCGACTGTGGATTTTGAACAAAGTTTATTAGCGATGTAGTTAGTTCAGTGTGAACTGTAATTATAACTGTAACCTACTGTAGTGCTGATTTGTTCCACTCGCACTGGCAAAAGGGGCTGATGACATTGAATCAAATTTATTGTCATTATTCCAAGTACAGGGACAGAGCATAACAAAAAGAAATGTGCATCTTCTTTCTCAACTTTATTTTGACCAATTCAATTTAAAAAAGATATAAAATTTTATAATTTAAGCACACATCTAATCAGAGTGTGAAATAATGGTAAAGTACATGGGAGGGTGCATATATATATGTGTAATTACTGGACCCACATGTGGGGGTGCTTTACTGAAACTCATTGTCTAGGGAAAATGAATATCGCTCCTTTCCCTACAGCTGAAAGCAGCAGGCTGGTACAGTATACTGGCTGTCGTCCTGACTGAGGCTCTTGGGAGGCGTGACCTCACCTCACCACAGGCTCTGCAGGCCGTAGCACTGGCCGCGGCTTGTCGAGAACTGCTTCCCCGTCTGGCTGTCAGCGTACGGTCGAGGCGGCGGGCGAAGTCCAACACCCGACGAACAGCACACACGCGCTGCAGTGTCGTCAGTTCAGTTCAGTTTGGTTTTCTTTAAATTTCCCTGGCGTCTTGTTAGAGGGACCAAATGGGGGCGACGCACGCCATTCTTCGAGGGTCATTCTTTCATGTTGCTCCTTGTTTGCGCTGGCATTTCAAAAGATTGTCTCCCTCTCACTTCCACCAGGTCAGCAATCAAGTTTACACCGGTGAAAACATCACGTGGTCCGCGCACCCTCACCCAAATCAGTCGACAGCTAGGGAAATCAGTAGATGAGTGTATTCTTAATTAGAACATTAATAATATTAATAATAGTAGTGCTCCCAATCTACCAGCCTATGAGTCAGAGTATTTAGTGGCACTCAAACTTATCTTCCATACTTCCCACTGGGAATAGGTTGTCCTTATATATATACACACACACATATATATATATATATATATATATATATATATATATATATATATATACAGGGGTGCACATAACTGGTACGCAGGTACGCATGCGCGACACAAATCACTAAGGCGTAACGTCACTTGCCTCACCACACCCCTTTGCGTACCTGACAGTCAGGTTACAAATAACACATGGCTCATCTGCATGTGCCAAGCACAACGGAGGAGTCAACTGTGACGGATGGCAAAAAAACAACAGACTTTAAGCAGCTTCTTTGGTGTCTCACCACCACCAACAAAGAAAGGGCAAACTGAGCCGGAGCCGAACAAAAGAGTTTTTTCTGAAAAGTGGCTAAAAGATGTGCCATGGCTTGAAGCTAATGATGAGCGCACTGAAATGTGGTGCAAGATTTGCCGGTCACATCCACATCTAGCAGACAAAACAGGTGCGTTTTATAAAGGCTCAAAGAATTTCAGTCATCTTTTATTTGGCAAACATGAAAAGAGCAAGGAGCACGTTAATGTGGCGCAAGCCATTGCTAATGAACAAGCTAGCCGAGAAAAAATATCCAATCGCCCGCCTGCCAGATGGCGAGACAGGCTGAATGAAGAACAACGGCAAGCTCTGTGTAATATTTTTCTGCTCGCCTTTCATAAAGCTAAACACGCACGTCCCATGTCTTCCTATTCTGAGGATAATCCTTTACTGAAAGGGCTAGGAGTGAATGTCGGAGGTGCATATCATTCACGTGAAGGCGGCTCACGGATAATGCAGAGCATCGCACACACCATCAGCCGGGAGTTAAGAGCTAAGTTGCAGTCTGCTGAATTTTGGGGGCTGCTTTTTGATGGATCTGAGGACATCACAAAAACCGAGCAGGAAATCGTGTATGTTGTGTCTGTGTCCAGCGACGGAGAGTTCACCTCGGACCTCCTTGGACTGATTGAACTGGGTGCTGATCGGACCGCGCAGGCCATAACTGATGGACTTGTGAAGCTTTTCCAGGATGCAGGCTTGGATGACTGGACCGTTAAGCTGGTCGCTGTGTGTACAGACGGTGCTGCTGTTAATGTCGGTGCGGACAACGGCATTGTGCCGAAGCTACGGAAACTCGCTGCGGTTGGAGACTCTCTCGTGCACATTTTGTGCACCCCACACACACTGGAGAACTGCGCAAAGTCAGCTGATCGCAATGTTCCTTACTGTGAGACATTTAATCAAGCTGCGATCAAGCTGCTGTAGTTTTATTTACAGAAGGGTGGAGCAAAAAACACTGCTGCACTGAAGAAATTGTGTGAGGAAAATGGGATCTCCTTTGTGAAACTGGGTAAGTTTCATAATATCAGATGGTCTGCTTGGAGGCATGAAACACTTAAAAATATCAAGACTATTGCCTGCCATTAAAATACAGCTACGAGTGATAACAGCGAACTGCAGCATATCTGCACAGAGCGTTTTCAGGGTTTTCTGACCAACATGCTTGACGTTGTCAACATTTTGAAGACCACATCCTTGAAGTTTCAAAAGGAAAACCTGACAATTGGAGAATGTAAAGATGAACTCATGGTGGCCATTGGACAGTTCACACTTCTGCTTGATGGTGAAGCACCAGCCTCTGGCAAGATGGAGGCCAGACAAGACAGGACACAAACTGTTCCTAGTGCTGATGCTGACAGAGACGAGGCAAACTTGTCAGGGGGTTAATTGAAGAGTTTGAAATCAGATATGACTCCCTCAAGTCATGTGATCATTTCTTGGTAATTGATCCCTCAACATGGCCTCAGGAAATGCAAGATCTCCATTTTTTTGGTAATACAACGGTCTGTAGCATTCTTCAGAAATATGAGGTCATCTTGCAACTTGACAGAGACACCACTGTGAGGGAATGGATGCACTTAAAGCAGGCAGGAAAACGCCTCCTCTGTGCAACACTTGGTTCGAATAGTAAATACAAGTAACCCTGACACGTACACCAGCATCAACAAGGTGGTTAAACGGTCTCTTACACTGCCTTTAAGCAGTGCAGCTTGTGAGAGGAGATTCTCACATCTCAACATAATAAAAAACAACTACAGATCTCGTCTGTCACATGCTTGTCTCTCAGCCCTGATGCACATTCAACTGTCAAAAAAGACCACAGAGACATTTGACCCAAGCCAGCTGTTGACCTGTGGATGGAGACAGCTAATCGGAGGCTCAGCCAGGGACAGGGAGATGCATCTACAGCATTTTCATCATCTACCATGCAGGAAACTGAAGCAGAGGACAATGGGGGTGACACGGAGGAGGACAGTGAGGAAGACTGCACTTGTTAAGACTACAGGGTGAGTACCAAACACTATCTCCTGGTACTCACCTGAGTAACTCTCTAAAAATGTTATGTGCACCCCTGTATATATATATAGCATATGCGTGCCATATATGCACAGCAGACACTAATGTACTTAGGAGTAAATATAGATATTTATAGGGTATACAGAGAAATTCTAACCCGTATGCAATGCAAGGATGAGGGGCAAATACGGCCTGCAGCAGAAAATAGTTCACTATCGTTTTATGCAATGAAATATACACAGATTCCTGTATCTGTGGGAAAGGTTCGCTGAAATATGTAATGTTTAGTGTGTCACTCTCAATGGTAGAACACATTTCATTTCAGAAATACAATGAAAACCATTGAATTCTGGACCACTCCCAAAGTAGAGGAGAGTATTGGATGGAACTATGGATAGGGCATCGGGGCGAATGTGATGTTGTATGGGCTTGGTCTTTGATTGCGCGAACGTTGGGCATCCTCATGTAGCAAGGCTCAAGGTAGGGCACGCGTCTCTCGTCGGAGTCCGTGTAGGCTCCTAAGCCCCCAAAAAGTGTTAATGAATCAGCGAGTGATGGGCTCTACGTATGTCGTCAATATTATTGCGAATATAGCTAGACTTTGATGTCCAGCGGCCAAGGATTTTAATTAGGTGGTCCGGCACTCCTCACTTGGATGCTGTTGTGGCAGCGCCGGTGCGAAAAGAATGCCCGGAGAAGTATTTGGCAAAATATTGGATTTAATTAAAACGTGAAGGAAATGGTAGAGGAAGCAGTGGCGAGTGGCAACGGCCCCCACTTCCGTCATAAATAATGGGTCAGAAGCGTGGTTATAGTATCTTGGGGTGACGTAATTTGATATTGGCTCGAACGGACTATGGGCGGAGTCTAGGCCAAATATGAATATGGGTTAAGAAATGCTGATCTGATACATTGTACTACTCTTCATCTTGAACATGACGCAGTCGGTGGAATAGATGTTGTTTAGGTTGGCGTGACGAGAAGGATTCTAATTAGCGGAGAGCAGAGCGAACTCGGAATGTCTCAAGAAACTATAGTAGGCCAACAGGAACATGGCTTCTAGTGTGGAATCCGTGGAAGGAGAATGGTATCCTGAGCGCAGCGTCTGGATGCAGCAAGAGAAGAGGTCTGCCATCTTGAACGTTTGCGGTGAACGTTTGTTTGGAGCGGGAGGTCCTTGTTTACATAAACCTTTCAGTAGTGTCTGCACATGAAAATGGGATATTGACGACTACAGATAACCAGAGGCCAGTTTGATTAAGAAGTTGATGCCGCTGCGATAGACTTGTATTGAGGCCGGTCGAATGTGGTGTACGGAATGGATTTACGAAATGGATCTTGTGATAAAAATGGTCCAGGACCGTCAGTAGAAGGGCTGAGTGGAATTTCTTGAATTGTGAGGTATGAGGAAAGTGAGTTTGGAGCGAACCCCTTTCAAATGGCCTCTCGAGATAAAGCAGCGAATAGCTCAAGTCAGGGTAGAGGAGTCAAGAGTAGATGGTCACTGAAAACGGAGGAACCGGAGTGGGGTGAATGTCTGAGTGTGGTGCCAAGAGTCTGAATCTGCAAAGAGAAACAAGAAAGGGCATGAGGGATGGCATTTTTATAGACGGATAAATGTGCAGCTTTGAGCGTGAATTGGCGTTTTGCGGAAATTAGCATTAGTTTCCTGAGGAACGGCATTTTGGGTGAGGTGGAAGGACCCTTTTCTCGGCTGGCAGGGGAACGCCGAGATCAAAAACACTGAAGTCGAGGTATTGAGAGCTTAGTAAGGGAGAGATGACGACGGGTGATGACAAGGAAGTCGTTGAGTATGTGTGTGACGAACGGCAATTTATGGTTATTGCACAGAAACCAACACAGCGCTTCTGAGAGGGAATCGAAAATCTTGGGGCTGCTTTGTAGCCAAATGTGAGACGAATGGCAAAGTAATAGCGCCCCTTCCAGGAAAACGCCAAAGATCCCCAAAAAGTGTGAAAAAACAGAGAAGACCGGTTGCTCTGAATAATAAGAGTAAATAGGAAAAGAAGTACGTCGGGTGCTCTTGGAAAAAGGGGAAAATAATTATTCAAAAAACGAGAACGCAATCCAGGCACTCACTTGTAAAGATGGAAGGAAAAAGTTATTAAAAAGCCTTTATTATAGTGGCTAGAACATTAAAAAAGCCTACATGTTTCGACCGCAATGGGTCTTCATCAGGGCTTCAAACAGAGACGATGGGTGTGGTCTCACCTATATACTATACACAGCCAATGAAAGAAAGTCATCTGACCCAACACCTGACAGGTAAGCAGAAACGTATGCATAAAACAAATACATGCACAATATGCACATACATATATATCAAAAAATCACATAAGTAATACAGACATATACATACATATAGGAGCAATACATGTGCCCGGGAGATGAAAAAACTACAGAGAATAACGTCCATCTGTGTATACAAATATAAAAGGCATCACAAAAAACAAGTAAAATCAATGTCTTCATTTTGGCCGGGATAACGCAGCACACCTAGTCGATGAATCCAGAAAACTTCCCTTTGATTAAGTTTCTGGATTCTGTCACCACCCCTGATCAAAGGTCCAATGTGTTCAATACCCTCAATACGCAATAGAGAGTCATTGGCGTTATGAACCTGGCTAAAATGCCTCGCCATAGGATAATCACAGTTCTTAATGCGAATTGCGTATTTATGCTCAGCAAGGCGATCCCTCAGGCGTCTTTTAGTGCGGCCGATATAAAAAAATCCCCAAAAAGTGTGTCGAGTGGGACGACCTTAAAAGCATTTGTGATATCGGCTTTAGCTAACCAGGCGCCGCGACCGGCGAAGTGGATGAGAGTGGTCCACGGGAGATTAGTGCTTGGAGAAATCGTTGCTGGGGAAAAGGCTGTTGATACTAGGAAGGGCGGAACCGTGAGGGAATGATAAGTCTATGATTAACTGCGTTTTTTTCCCCCCAAGTATTTACAGGTAGCTATTATGATTGGGATGATGGGAATGATGGGGAAAGATGGCTCAGTGTAGGGTCCAATCATGAAACCCGCGTCGAGTTTTTGTTGTATAAGCTTGTCAACAATATGAGGCTCTACTAGAGCGGATTATAAATTAGTGCAAAACTGATCGCGAATGGTGTAAGCAGGGATGGAGACCGTGGGTAAAGTCGTGAATGAGGAAACAGATGAAGTTGGGATCAGGATGGTTAGATAAAGCTGAGGTGAGTTTTACTGCTAGGGCCATGGCCGAGAGCGTGAGCCTTGCCACTGCAAGTGGCCATGAGGTGGCTACGCGTTGTGTCTGTGAATGTTTGCCGTTGAGGCAAAGTGCACCCATAACCAAAGCGTTAGCAAAGCGCTAGTGAACTGCGCTACTGCAAGTGGCCGTGAGGTGGAAACGCTCGCAGTATTCGTGAATGTTTGCCGGAGAGGCAAAGTGCATTAGCATTTGTAATGATTTGACAACTTTGGAATAAACATAGCAATCATTCATCAGCACCATAATTGTATGACATTTAATTTGCAAAGAACATGACAAGCATATTAAGCAAGAGTTGCTCTGACTAATTGGTAGAACCAACGAAAGTCTAATTTATTTTGAGAACCTTGATATACAATGCGCTATGAGATTATATGGTGTTTTCTTCCGCATGTCGATGACTAGGGAAAAAAAATCAAAATATCTTTGTAATTTCTGTGCTCTTGTAGCTCGTGAAACAGAAAAAAATTGCGGAGATTAGTTTGCGAGGCTCATTGAGCAATAAGACATGAGAATCCGTTCTACAGTCTAAATGAAGTGACAGCTAAATGACGTTGTTAGGTATGATGCACTGCTGAGTGATGGCGAAAATAATTGCGGCAAAGTCAACAAAAAATTTCTGATTTTTTTTTTTGCAGATTGACATTCTAGCAGAGTCACATCAATTTTATCAACATGTTCCAGCGGCGAAAACTCGGCAGTACAATTCTAAATCAATCCTGCTGCTTTAGAGGCAAAATGTAAGTGGCGTTGAGAAAAGCCTGTACCGCCAAAGCATAACATAACATGAATGGCGAGAACAGGCCGTTCAGCCCAACTACGCTCACCAGTTTCTTTATACTATTGTGAAGATATCCCTTCAGATAATCAATGACTCAGTGGTATCTAGCTTTAAGTCAAGCATGCTCTTGAAAACCCCCAAGGTCTCTGCCTCAACAATATGGTCAGGCAAGCTATTTCACATTGAAATTACTCTTTGGGTGCAGAAATATTTCCGAATATCAGTGCTAAATTTACCTTTGGTCAACTTCCATTTGTGACCCCGAGTTCTACTCACAACACACTTGGTCGAGGGAATCATGCATAATTCACTTTGTTAATCCCTTTAACATATTTAAAGACCTCAATCAAATCACCCCTGAGTCTCCTTTTCCTAAGACTAAAGAGATTAAGGATCTTCAGCCTCTTCTCATAGCTTTCATCTTTTATACCTGGAATTAGCTTAGTGGCTCTTCTCTGAACTTTCTCTAGAGCCTCTATATCTTTCTTAAAGTATGGTCCCCAGAACTGTACACAATACTCCAGATGTTGTCTGACGAATGTGTTGTACAAAAGAAGCATCACCTCCTTAGATTTGTACTCAATACTTTTGGCAATGTATCCCAGCATCCGATTGTGCCGTAACAGTAAAAAAGCCAATGGCTAGAACCTGTGAGGGCTTGGTCAAGAATCACTTCCAGATCTTTCTCGTGAGGAGCAAATTCCAGTTTTAAACCTCCCATGAAGTAATCCCGTCTATTGTTTTTATTACCTACATGTACAACTTTACATTTCGCTACATTTAAATTTAATTTGCCACATTTCTGCCCAATTCAGGATTCTATCCAAATCATCCTGAATCACTTCAGTGGACTCTAAACTATTTGCCAACCCCCCCAATTTAGTATCATCTGCAAATTTAACGAACCTGCTCTCAATATTCCTACCCAAGGTCATTAATGTAGATGAGGAACAGCAGGGGCCCCAACACCGATCCCTGGGGGACGCCACTCCCCACCATACCTAGCTCAGATGAGATACCACTGACCACCACTCTTAGTGTTCTGTCCTGTAACCAGTTTTGAATCCACCCCAGAATACCTCCTGTAACTCCAATGGAGCTCATTTTAAAACTTAGTCTCTTATATGGTACTGTATCAAATGCTTTCTGAAAATCCAAGTAAATGATGTCATAAGCCCTGCTCTGGTCATAAGCCTTGGTGGCCTCATCAAAAAATTCCAGACGGTTTGTCAGCCATGACCTTCTCTTACGGAAAACCATGTTGGCTAATCCTCAAGATACTGTTACATTCAAGAATGTATAAGTCCAGCTCATCTTTTATGATAGATTCCAATATTTTGCACGCAATGCAAGTTAAACTGACTGGCCTGTAATTTCCTGGCTAGATACGGTCCCCTTTCTTATATATTGGTATTATATTGCCCTGTTTCCAATCATTTGGTATTTCTCCAGTTTCTAAAGACCGTCTGAAGATGGCGGATAGCGGCTTAAAGATGATCTCACCAACTTCCCTGAGCACTCTAGGATATAAGCCATCAGGACCCGTCGCCTTATCTGCCTTTAATTAATGCAACTTTTCTAATACTTCGTTATCCCAAACCTCAATTTCCGCTAAATAATCTTGAACATTTAACAAGCCCTCTGGCCGATTAAAGACCCCCTCTGAGGTAAGATTCTCAACAAAGTAACTGTTTAAGGCATCCGCAATATCCTTGTTATCATATAGCAGCGATCCATTTTTATTCTTTATGCACTTAACCTGCTCTTTGACTTTCCTTTTTCTGCTACAGTACAGAAAGGAACGCTTAGGGTTAGTATTGCCCCCTCTGCAATTTGTCTTTCATACTGTCTTCGAGCATTCCTTTGCTCTTTTTTGATCACAGCCTGTATTTTACAGTATTCAGTCTTAGTATTCTCATTGTTATCCTTTATGTACATCTTATAAAGATTCGTCTTTTGCCTGAAAATCCTATAAGTACTTTTGGTCATCCACTGAGGATTTTGCTTTTTCAGCTTACTTTTGGACACCTTTGGAATGAATTTGCATTATGAGTCAAGTAAAACGCCCTTAAATCTTTCCCTCATCTCATTTACGGACTCACAGTCTAGGAGTGTCTCCCATATTATTTAACTTAGATATGAGCCCATCCTGTCAAAGTTTGCTCGCCTAAAATTGAAAATATTTCTTTTTGAATACACCTTTTTAACTTCCCATGAAACATCAAAATTAACAGCAGAGTGATCACTTGCCCCAAGTGGCTCCAGTACCTCAACATTGCTAATTCTATCTGGGTCATTAAGCACTAAGTCTAAAATTGCCTTCTCCCTTGTAAGTTTATCAACATACTGCACCAAAAAATAATCATTTATAACATCTAGAAATTCTTCCCCCCCCCTACCCTGTCCTTTCACCATTTCCCACTCGATACCAAAATAATTGAAGTCTCCCATAATAATAGTCCCTCCACCTCTACAAGCCTGCGTCATCCTCCTAAAAAGCATTTCGTTGACTGTACTGTCCAAAGCTGGTGGTCGATAGCATACTCCTATGTTTAAACGTGCCTCATGTTTGCCTGACCCAGATATCTTCACAGGGCAAGGAATGTTCAATTTCTGGAATTTCCAGTACATTTATGTTTTCGTTCACATACATTGCTATGCCCCCTCCTCTCCTATTACATCTATCCTTCCTAAAGAGCTTAAAACCTTCTATATTATATTCATCTCCATCCTCTTCACTAAGACATGTCTCTAATCCCAACTGAGTAAAGCGAGATCGAGAACAAGTGTAAGGTCATCGTCCAGTTCTTGCCTGAAATAAGGAAAGGACTGGCAGATTGTATCCCGTTGGAATGAGCTCCCTGGAACGAGCTGGGGTTGGGTGTTTGAGCTTGGCGGGGCCGAGAATGGTTTGGATTTCGCGAAGGGTTTGGAATAGGCCACAAGGGGCGTATAGGAGGTAGGGCGGTGGCTAGTGTGTACTGAAAGTGTGGTGAAGAAAACTGCTTGTGGACAGCCGAAGTAGTTAGTAGGAGGGGCGGACCTGTAGGAGGAAGCATGGAATTAGTAATATTGGGAAACATGGAAGAGGAGGGGGGCGGGGAGCAATAGTACAGTGGGGAAGAGATGAACAGATGAAGCAACAGCGGGTGCTTCTCTGGATGTAGATGGGTTAAGACCAGAACTGCTGGAGCCTTGGAGAATTCGGTGGTGGGCTAAAGGAGCCGCAGAAGCCAGTTTTCGTCCGGCAGAAGGGATGGGGGGAGGGGGGATGGGACGCATGTGCATGGGGCAAAAGTGCAGCCTGCTGAGACAGGGAAGAAACAAGGGACGAAAAGAGACTAAAGAGGTCATAAACAGAGGGATCAGGCACAGGGGGATCTGGCTGGTTTGCGGAAGGAGTGTCTTTCGCCAAATCTGGAGCGGAGAGGACGTCACCGAGCGTGGTGACATTGATGCTGGGGGCGTTGATGGCGGAACTCAGAAGAGCTGTGTGGTCTGTTGCAGGCAGATGTGGAGGACCATCTCCATTGCCGAGGGAGTCGGTGTGTAATTTTAGTATTCTGGCCTTGTTGTCGTCGTGGTGGAAGGGGATTTTCTTCTGCTTGAGTGCCGGATGGAGTCTGGCGATGGTCCAACGTGGAGCCTTGGGTGAGCCTGGAGTGTGATCCGTGGTAAGCCTTGCTGGGGAGCCACAGGGCATTGCTGCTACGAGACGGCGCTGGGGACCACCGGCTGGAATTCCTGCGGCGCAGAGCTCAAAAGGGAGAATGGCCTCGTTCGTCACCGCGGGGGAAGCGTAGTCTGGAATATGAGTACCCTGGCTGGGGCGAGCGAGCGGTGCTTTGTGGTGAAGGTATGAAAATCTTGGAGCACAGGCGGGTGCGCGGAGGAGAAACAGGAGTTTCAGGAATGGATCGAGAAAATTCCTCTGGAACACTCTGGCGCCCCGGTGGCTCATCGGTCTAAGTGCGCCATAAAGGCTGTGTCCTTCCCGCAGCGACCTGGGTTTGAATCCGGCTCAGGTCATTTGCTGCATGTCTTCCCCCATTCTTCTCCCCAACCTTCCTGTCTCTCTACACTGTATAACTGTCGAATGAAGGAAAAATTCCCAAAAAATAATCTTTAAAAAAAAAGAAAGGGCGCCACTTCATTATGTGGGCAATACACATGCTAAATTTCAGAAAGATATAATGAAAAGTTTTTGAGTTGTGCTCCGGGGACAAACCTGTCTCTATACAGAGTCCATATGCAACTGGTTTCCATGGAAATGACAAAAAGAAGATTTTCTGAATTCTGAAAATATCAAAAGGCAAGACTTCAGTTTGTGGGTAATACACATGCAAAGTCTCAATAAGGTATATTGAATGGTTTTTCAGTTGTGCTCCGGAAACAAACCTCCCTGTACAGAGTCCAAATACAACTTGATTCCATTGAAATGAAAAAAAATTTTTTTTTTTCAGAAATCTGAAAATATCAAAAGACACCACTTTACTATGTGGGTAATACACAGACAAAGTTTCGGAAAGATATAATGAATGGTTTTTGAGTTGTGCTCCAGAAATGAAGCTATCTCTGTACTGAGTACGAATACAACTGGTTTCCATGGAAACTAAAAAAAATAAGATTTTCAGAAATCTGAAAATATCAAAAGGCATCATTCAGTATGTGAGTAATACACATGAAAAGTTAAGTAAGATATATTGAAGGGTTTTTGAGTTCTGCTCCGGAAACAGCAAGGCCTGATATGCACGAAGTCCAGATTTGTTTCCATGGAAACAAAATAGGAATCCCGAAATTTCCGAAGTAGCAAAAGGCACATATAGACTATTCATAGAATACATGCACCGAGTTTGGTGCTGATATCTTGCATAGTTTCCAAGTTCTGCTTCGGAAACAAAATGAGTACGGACAGACAGAAGGACAGACAAACGAGGCTATGCCTATATCCCCCGAATTCTATGCCAGGGGGATAAAAATAAATGTAAGTTAGTTTTATTTTCAAATGATATGAGTGTCTTGCTTCATTAAAGTCATTTTTCCTGTCTTTGTGACACTGAAATCCTGGGTTGTAAAGCCTTAAATAGGTGTCATGAATAACAGGCAGAGATTGGTTAAGAGGTTGATAAGATACGCTTTATTATTACCTAGGATCCAGGTAATTGAATAGTATAACCTAGAATCCAATTAATGTTAATTTGTACCATTTGTACCATACTATCTACATTATTATTTATGTTAGTTACATGTGCGACCCTTCTCCAAGTCTGTGCCCCCCCCCCACCCCATTAAAGACATTTGCAGACCCGCCCCTGAATTTTAGTGATGTTTACACTCAACAGGGCTACCAGTGATCATGCTTGAGTTACAGTAATGGAATTGAACCCAGTTTCAATTCATTTAAATTTTTGCTTCAGTAATTAAGGGGGCAATTAAGGGAGTTCCCAATAACGTAGGTTAATGAACAGGGCCACTCCCAATGCGCCTTCCTATTCATCCTTACGCCTATATATACCTCCTACATTCCCACAATCCCCGCTCGTCTCATTTCTACGTTGTCCCTCGCAGAAAGACAGCTCAGCAGAACAGAAAGAGTGCGCCTACCTCAAACATGGATTCCGAAATCCTGTTGAGTCCCTCGGACGCGGAATTGTTTGCCAACTTCAACGTTCCAGAGGATTCTCTCCAACCCACCTCACCGCTCTCGTTTCTCCTTCGCGCACCCGCCTGCGTTCCGCCATCGTTTTGCCTCCACCGCGAGGTACCTCCCGTTCGCCCCAATCGGGGTGCTTATATTCCGAGTTACGCGCCCCGCTCAACAGCGACTGAGGCCGTGCTCCAGTCTGGGCTCCACGCTGCTGAAAACCCAACCGGCGGTCTCCAGGGCCGTCCCGCCCCAGCTATGCCCGCTGCCAAATGCACCGCACAAAAGCAACAGCCCGCGGCTCCCCTGCAAGGCTTTCCAAGGCCCACACTTCAGGCCCTTCCGAGGCTCCAAGTTGGACCATCACCAAGCTCCACAACGTACTCAGGCTCAAGAAAATTCCCTTCAACAACAAAGCCACACCACTAAAATTGTATACCGATTCCCTCTGCAATCAAGTTAATCCTCCCCAGCTGCCAGCTGAAGACCGTTCAGTTCTTCTCAGTTGCACCGGCAGCATCCCTAGAGCCAACATCACTACGCACCGTGACGTCCTCCCCGCTCCAGATCCGGCGGAAGCCACCCCTCCCGCAAATCAACCAGCTCCCCCCGTGCCTACTCCCTCTGTTAACGATCTCTTTGGTCTCTTTTCTTCCCTTTTTTCATCCCTGTGTCCACAGGCTGCACTTACTTCCTGTGTACATACGTCCTATCCCCTCCCTCCCCCTTCCCTTTCCGCCAGACAAAACCTGGCTTCTGCAGCTCCTTCAGCTACCAACTCTACCCAAGGTTCCAGCAGTTCTGGTGCCAGCCCTCCCACAACAGGATGTGCACCCGCAGTGATGTCATCTGCTGTCTTTCCTACTGCATTTTCTCTCCCTCTCCCCCGTTCCCCAATGTTGCTAATCCTGTGCTTCCTCCAATAGGTCTGCCCTTCTCATCAACAACACCAACAAGATCCTGTTGAAATATGAGGTCTTCTTCGCCGAACTGTTCCTTCACAATCCCTCTCGCCACACCAGCCTGAACGACATCTCATACTACTCCTCCGTCTGTCTCATGGTCAAGATAAAAAGTAGTAAATCCGACCAGTTAGGCATTTCCCAGCCTATATTCCTGTATCGCCTAGCCTCTGCCCTTAGCCCGTTCGAGCCAATATCAAAGCACGTCACCTCAAGATACAACAACACTTCTCCCCAAGACCCACTATTCATGACCGACACTGGGGCCATGGCCACTCGCCACTGGTTCCTTTACCATTTCCGTCAGGTCTTAGCCAAATCCAACATTTCACCCAAATACTTCTCTGGGCACTCCTTCCGCATCGGCACTGTCAGTACAGCATCCGAGCGAGGAGTGCCGGACCACCTGATCAAGATCCTCGGCCGCTGGACATCTAACTTGTGTGCAAGCTACGTTCCCAATAACGTTTACTACATACGCAGAGCCCATCACTCGCTGATCCTCTAACATCCTTTGGGGGCTGAGGAGCCACACGGACTCCAACAGAGACGCGAGCCCCAACCTGAGTCTCGCCACCTGGGGATGCCCAATGTTCGCACAATCACAAACCAAGCCCTACATCACATTCGCCCCGATCTCCTATCCGCAGTTCCTGCCAACACTCTCCTCCACTTTGGGAGTGGTCCAGAATTCATTAACTTTTTCATATTGGTCCAAGGTAGGGTTGATTATTTTTCCTGCAATAAATAAAATCATCGTTTAAAAACAGCATTCTGCGGTTACTCAGGTTATCTTTCTATAATTTTTTTTTTTTTTTTTTAATAAATTTGGCATCTCCAATCCCACCCGAATCTGGAATGCCCAATTGGTGAACTATGTACAAAGCTTGCTCGTATGCGACCCCTTGCTGCCAACTCAGGATAGTGAAGACAGTTAACGGCTCTCCTCCGAAGCACGTGCCCGTCAGCCACTGATTCTGATACACTCATTGGTTGAGTCTGCGCAAGTTCAGAATGAGGGCGGAGGATACCCGGACATGAACAAACTTTGATTCTTCCTGACGAGCGCCTGTCTGGCCAACAGGAGGCGCTTGAGCAACGAACAAAGCTGTTTATTTATATCCCCTTACCCGGCAGTCCCTTCCCAATTTGAATCCCTGTAGCGCGATGGCCAATTGTGCGCAACGCTGAAAAAGCTGCCGACCACTGCCTGCTGGTACGACCGCGGTTCGAACCCGCGACGTAATAGTCACTTCTGCACTGCAACGCAGTGCCTTAACCGAGTGAGCTATCCGGCAGCTCATCTTTCTATAATTTTAAAACTAGTTTCATCATCTGAAACATTTAAGTGTGACACATATGCAAAAATAACAGAAATTGGGAAAGAGGCAAATACTTTTTCACAGTACTATACAATCTCATTTGGCTTTGTTACAGAACACACTGACGTGACGCCTTATGGTCGAAAAGATCATTAAAAATGTAGCAGAATGAGAACATTTTGAAGGTCTGAACCAAAGCCACAGATGAGCCAAGACTGAATCTAATGAGTTCCCCGCTGTCCCTGTGAGCTAATTTTTTTGAGCTTGTTGCATCTCAGCATAAATGTACAGACCTACCTGAGCTCACTCAACACATACGTATCTGAGGGGGCAAAGGGCCCAATTTATAGTTCAACCGTTGATCAACTTAGAGTTGTTCTGTGAATCATACCAACAGCCACATTAATTCATAACATTGAATGGCTGAATTAGTATGCATGAGATTACTCATCAACACAACAATGCAACCTTTTCAAAAGACACCTTCTGATTTATATATATTAATCACCATCTTCACACTGTCACTGCTAGCAATCCCTCAGTAGCAATTGCCTCAAGAATGCAAAGTAAAGCTATCAATCAGGTAGTTATTTTCAGTGCCGAAAGCGCTCCAGTAACACAAGAGAAGTTAATCGTATTCTGTTCTAAAGCTTATCCAGGAAGAACAAAAACACTTGTTACAACTAGTAATGTAACAACTACGCATAATGTAACAGGTGTTGCAAATCTTTTTGTTACATTATGCATCAACTATCCTACGAATGATGTGACAATATGACGCATAGTGTGACATTTTTACCAATGTATAATGTTACAATTTTTGACGCATAGTGTAACAACATTTTCTAACACATAATTTTACAACCCCTTCAACAAATAATGTAACAACACCATACCAAACCACTCGGACCAAAAATAAAAGGAGAAATACCTGAAATTGAGTGGCTCTAGGACCCTTGTTATTTCAGCTGTACTTTTGATATTTGATTTGCAGGGGCATCAAAGCCTACACAATACCAAAAATCAGTCCGATTTTCTTGCCACCAGGGGGCACAATGTGATAAATGTAAGCCCATCTGATCTGAGTGTATCAAGGCATACCAGTCTCTTCTTTTCTGATCAATATCAGACTCTACATGTAATTTGCTCTGTGTAGGGATACACTACACTGTTTATACTGTCATCTTTCACACTCGGCATAAGCTCAGGGTCGATGGATCTGCATGAATCTCCCTCCCTCGGAGTTCCAGTCACACAAAATCATCTGAGACGAGCACATGGTCCATGGACCATCATCAGTTTGACTGATCTTGATGCCAAAAGACTAGTTTTTATAGGTCAAGTTTGTCGGTAAGGTGCCACAAGACGGAGTCATAATACCGCTGCGACTTCTACCTAAATGGGCCTTACATTTTTGGAAAGCGCATGTCTTCGAGATTCATTTAAGGCTACTCACATCCCCCAAACATCTTTTAATCAAAATGAGGGGGGCAAGTATGGGCTTATTTTTTCACCCAACTCATGCTCCGAGACCAAAAATCAACAGTACGCTTGGAATAACACCCCTTAAGTACTAAGGTTTTGAAAATAGTCCCAAATTAAAGGGTGAGACACGCAGATTCAAATATATGCATTGCTAATATTCGGGCAGTCAGAACAGAACGATTCTAGTTTCCCACCATACCATTCGCTGACTTGGATGCCCCTAATGATGACGCGGGAAATAGGTAAGTGTCTCCTTTGCCGCCCAAATGAGATCATCTGTGCGCCATCATGATATTCATGCACATGGGCTACAGCATCAGTAGTGATCCTCTTGACTCTCATTGTCTTCTACTTTCGCTTTCAGTGGTTCAGGTCGGCTCAAGCCTGTGTCATAGGCCTATTGCACTTGATTCTGTATTGATAAGGAACACACAAGTACAGAGAATGAACACTTTTAACATGTTTTCTTCTCCAATTCACAGAATTCTGGAAATCGTACTAGTATATTAACAGTCCTATCGAATTTGGCCCTCGTAGGTGCTTCTTTCTTGTAGGAGAGTCCTACGTTCAGTGTAATTTTAGGCTGTGCCAGTTCCTAAAGGCCTACTAGCAGAGGGGGCCGACCCGCCTTTTGGATTGAAATTATGGTCAATTTCAAAGAATTTCAAAGAATTCCTGCACCTGGTCAAATTTAAAGAATTTCCACCAAATAGAGGGGCGTGACCGGGTCAACCCTTTTTGTATCCCAGCCTGACTATGTAGGTCTATGCCTGCAAACTTGGTCCCATTGAACAGTGTAATACCAATAGAATATTTGATTTTGGCATTAGTTGCCGCCGTAGGCCTAGTCAGTTCGCGGGGTCTAACATCTCTGGGTAATGGTATTTGTACACCGATTGGTGAGGCTTATTAAATATTAATGAGCAGTCGCGAATTGCCGATTTCCGAACTTGACACAGCAAATCAGAAGAATTCACAGGACACGTGGCTACCGATGCACGAGTTCCGTGCGTTCCTACTGCAAAATAGCTATAGGGGCATGAGATAGTGGTAGCAGAGAGAATAGGGGTAAGAAATAGATAAGAATGATCTTAGAAAGCACTGATTAGGTGCTTTGCTCTTTGGATATCCCCTTGGCTTTGGCAGCAAAATCATGAGGCAATGGGTACAAATTCATCGATGATGCATGTGGGTAATCATCAATTTAGTTGGAATTGAAACAATGTAAGTCATAAGTGGCACATGGTTGTTTTTCTGCATCCCTGGGAATATCCCCAAATCCATTTCTGGCTTGAAAGCAAGCACTACATCAGGGTATCCCAATAAAAGGACATATCTATTGTTTGTTGTCAACTTTTATTGTGAAGTTCGCATCAAGCTCTATTGCACATTCTGTTTGACACTTTCATATGGATAAATAATACATTTGTAATCAATGTTTGATATCCAGTTACGTTTGTAGTGCATTCTATCTATGAGGGTTTAGTAGGTGGAATCACAAACCACAGCGCCACAGCCCTGCGTTCATATTTTCCACCTTTGCCAGTATGGCGCTGAGGTTTCTGTTATTTCACTTTAGCTTTATGGTGCCCACAGCTGGGGCACTGGAGGAAGAAAGATTTCTTTAACAGCAGGGTGGAGTAAAGGAAATTTTTTGCAGTGAAACGTGACAGGCGCTTACATGGCTTACTGCTCCAAGCTGTGCATCCTGGTACACTACGTACAGTGTACTAGTACGTCACACTCCGACTCATCAGCCTCTGAACAGTCTGTTCTAAAGCTCACCGTACCACAGAAGAAACTTACGAGTTTACCTCAATTGTGCGAAATTTTGCTGGTGGGACACAACAACCATGTCAACCCTCTTCAAAAGAAAGAAAATGACAACTTCTTTCCTGGATTTAAAGATCAGCCCCTGGTGAGGGTTTACATATGTGTAAGTATTCATGAGCCCAACAAAATGTAAAATTGATACCTATTCCTGTTTTATTGAGTTGTTGACGTGTTTCTTTTTAGTCTGATTAGTGGTTTGGGATGGTGTTGTCACATTATTCGTTGAAGGGGTTGTAACATTACAACACTACGCGTGTTGTAACACTATGCATCATATGGTCACCTTATGCGTAGGATAACAAAAACACTGTGTAACACCTATTACATTATGCGTCGTTGTTACATTACTAGTTGTAACAGGGCTGGCGTAGATGCCGGCTTTCACTCCAACCACATTCTACTAACAGTGGTGTTAATCTTAAAACTGCAGGAGTTTATGATAATATCAGGTGTGTAACTCCCTGGCTGGCATGAAAGCCTGCACCCACATTGGCCCTTCCTGGGTAAGGTTGAGAACCCCTGTCTTTGACAAAAGTCTTGGGCAAGACCTTGAGCAAATACATATTTGTACCTATAATCGTACTTGAAATACTAATAATAAAAATATTATTTTTTATTATTTTTCACAAGGTATTTGAAGCATTTAACCATGTTCTTGAAAGTTACTCTTTTGAAATGTTAGTTGGAACACTGGTATCATTTTGAAATGAATTAACATGATCTGACATAAACGAATTAAGTTGTTACAGTGAGTTGAGTATGTACAAATAATTTTACACAGTGCCAGTGCCCCAAACACAGTTTTCTGGAATTCTATCGCACTGAATGGTTTAAATAAGCAAGAAAAAAACACATTTCTTCTTGTAGTCATTGCATAAATTAATTACTGAATTTTAAACAACCAAGACATTAAATTAACATTTGTTCATCTATACTCAGCAACAAAAGTTTCTGTGACACCATTTATGTGTATGTTATTAATGACACGCAAAGATCTCAATGCAATCAATATGTTTATTTAACAGGAGAAACACTGACTTTTCAGTGCCAACGTCACTCAAAACGAAAAATGTCATGCGTCATGAAGCACTTGTCTGACGTCTAACCAATTGTGACCTTCACACTTCAATACCGGGTGTGACTTCCTCGTGCCATGATGCAAGCAACGCATCTCCGGCGCATGGACCGAATCAGATGTGCCAGAAATTGCTGTGGGCTGTCATTCCAAATCTGACGTAGACGTTGTCGCAATTCCTGGAGTGTAGCTGGCGGGTTATCCAACCGCCGCAAACGTCGATCCATCTCGTCCCAAAGATGCTCGATTGGGGACATGTCTGGGGATCTGGCTGGCCATGGCAGGACATTGACATGTTGTTGCATCAGATACTGCTGTACAATCCTTGCAACGTGTGGTCTGGCGTTATCATGTTGCAGCGTTATTCCGGGACCATGTTGCATCAAAAACGGTACCACCAATGGCCGTAGCACTTCATCGCGATATCTTTGACCTGTCAGATTTCCATCAATAACAAGCAAATCTGTTCTGTTTCTAGCCGTGATCCCTCCCCAAATCATGACACTACCACCTCCAAAACGATCAAATTCCTGAACACAGTTGTTGGCATAACGTTCTCCACGTCGACGGTATACACGTAAACGACCATCACATCGGTTAAGCATGAATCTTGATTCATCAGTGAAGAGTACAAGATCCCACTGACGTTGGATCCACCGTCGATGTTGTTGTGCCCACTGTAGACGCAGTCATCGGTGTTGTACTGTGAGTATTGGACGTCTTGCTGGCCGACGTGGGACAATGCCAAAATGACGGAGACGGCAACGGATTGTCTGTGCAGACAGTCGCCTCAAACCAGGTATCGTTCTTGCAGTTATGGTTGCAGGTTGGAATCGATTTCGGAGATGGGTTGTTCGAATCCAGTTGTCCTGTCTGGGAGTGGTTACTCGTGGACGGCCGCTGCGAGGACGGTCTCTGACATGTCTTGTCTGCTGATGACGCTGCCATAAGTTCCAAATGGTGTTTCGGTGGACATTCAGGCGATGAGCAACTTCCCTCTGCGAGGTTCCGGATTCAATCATCCCAATGGCCCTCCACCGATCATTTTCAGACAGTCTTGGCATTTAGAGGGTAGAGTTCCTGATCCGAAATGGCTGTGTTTTCGATAAGTGATGCTTTCGTCGTTCATCAGGCACAATGTGAACATTCCAAAAATTCTCCTCTTTTATTGCCATCCACAAGCATGATTTACGCACATTTTCACGTGCAAAGTCATTTTCTCGCATTTTCATGATTTCCATTTCAATGTTGTGTTTACGTGTACTGTTTCAGTCTGATATCACCATGTATGACAATTTCATAATTGCGTTATGAAAAATAATTAACAATATTGGTGTCACAGAAACTTTTGTTGCTGAGTATATTAACAAACACATTGCTGTTTTTTTTTTTTTTTTTTAATTCCATATAAATTGCCATCAAAAATGTAGTTGTTAGCTGCCGCTCATAGCTCACTCAGTTAAAGCACCACATTGCGCAGCAGAAGTGACTATCATGGCAGGGGTTCGAGCTGCGATCGTACCAACCGGCAGTGGTCGGCAGCTTTTTCAGAGTAGCGCACAATTGGTCATTGTGCTTCAGGGATGCAAACTGGGAAGGGACTGCCAGGTATGGTAGTATGTATATATTAAAAAATGGTTCCTTTGTTCATTGCTCAAGCGCCTCCTGTTGGCCAGCCGGGTGCTCATCAGGAGGATTCTAAGTTTGTTCATGTTCAGGTATCCTCCGCCTTCATTCCGAACTTGCAAATTTTCCACCAATGAGTGTAAAGAAGCAGTGGCTGACAGGCGCGTGCCTCAGAGGAGAGCCGCGAACTGTCTTTGCTCTCCCAAGTTGGCAACAGGGGTCGCATACGAGCAAGACTTGTTCCCCAACTGGGCATTATTAATTATTAAGTAATTATTACAAATATTAATTCCCTTCCATGTAAATTTTGAAATCCTGCTTGCTTACCACAAATCACATAATTTAATCATCGGGTTCTAAATGTGATATGAAGTTTGCTTTGCTGTTTCATACCTTGGTATTGTTCTGCAGCCCATTATCAAATATGCGCTCAAATCAACTGGCCACCTAAATCAGATCGTTAAAAAAGCTTTAAGAAATATATTCCACTGCCACAAGCCAACTTCATATACCGCACCTTGGAGAGTTAAGATCACTTGCACCTGTGACCGCTGGGCGATGGAATTCACTGAAAACTACTGGGTCAGTATTCAAATCCAAGGCTGACATTTTCAGTCATCAAGCTATCTTCGTACGAGAGGAATCTGCCAGGTGATTTGGCAGCCGTCTTCACTCCCTTTGAGATTGTGATCACTTATATGAAAGACTCAGCCATTGTAACCTGCTCAGATCGACCTCAGAAATGGTAGATCGTTTCAGAACACCTCTCCTTGTAACAAGAGCTGAATCTTTGACATTCTAGAAAGGGTATACTGTAGCTGTGCCTAATACGTTACCTGAGAACATTGTTATATCATACAGTATGGAGTTGCGATTAATATGCTATCAAGATGGAAGTCAAAGTTAAGAATTTTTCAATACGTCTGGAATAAAAGTATTGCGATTAGAGATGCTGCCTTTCAAATATTTAAAAATGTACTTGCGGTTATTTTTAGATATCTTAAAGTACAAGGCAGGAATTTGCAATCACGCGCTTGAATTTAAATACACTCTAATATTGAAAATATGGCGGTGAAACTGCACTGCCGAAATTGTGTTTTATAATCACCAGACATGCTTCAAATATTTATTTGACCCAGGTGTTGTGTAACAGGTCAGCTCTGTACCTTGAAAACCCCAATTTGCTTCACAGTATTTGAAGCTAAAATCAATTTTTAAGGTCAAGTGAAATATATCATTAGCATTTTATGAAGAGAAAGTCAAATTAAGTCAACTTCAAACAGCTGTCCCCCCCTCCTAAGCTGAAGGTCTTTGATTAAAAGTGTGACACACTGAATAATCGGTCTGTCCCCTTTTCCCACTGTAAAAATGATATTGAAGGCAATAAACCGTGCCTAGTATGACCTTATAAATAAAATAAAATGCCTGACGACTTTCTTGTAAGGTGCAGGGACACCAAAATCAATTTACCTTTGAGGATGAAGGTAATGTCAGTCTGAAAAATCTGTTTTCTGGTCTGTTCCCTAACCTGTGCTTGGATTCATCTAAGACATTAGATTTCATTTTGACATACAGTGCATTCACTTCCTGTTTGGTTACTGGCCAATGGCTGCCTGTTATCACTGCTAGACTTGCCAGCTCCATACGTCTCCAGAACTGAACTCTCTCTTTAATGCAGGTTTCTGAAGCATGTGGAGGACAAAACTGAGGACAAAGAGAAGACAATGTGACCTAGAGAGGAGGAGAAAATGAAAATGGCTCCATGACGTGATATAGAGCTGCACTGAATTCATAACATAATGTTTCTCCTTCCTACAGGAAGCAAAGTGTAAGAACCACAGGGTGAACAGAGTTGTGTTTATGGGCAACATGAAGCGCTTGCTGACGACGGGTGTGTCACGGTGGAACACCAGACAGATTGCATTCTGGGATCAGGTCAGTCATGAAGTTTGTGTATACACAGGGAGCACCATAATTCATTGGACAGTGAAATATTTTGTCATGTTGTGTCGACTGGCTGATAAACCACCAGATCTGAATCTAAATGAACATGTGTTTTGCATGCTGGAGACACATAAGAGTTCAGACGAGTGCAGCACTGGTCTAGGAGAGCCTCACCATGGAGGACACCCAGCAGCTGGTGATGAGTACGCATCTCAGACTTCAAGCAGTCATTGTAATAAAAGCATAGGTGAACAAATGTTAAAAACTAGGCTTATGCTGTCGGAGGCGATGGCTTGGGGTATATCCCCGAACGCCCCCAATCCTCCAATTCCCCAATCCTTGAATAGACCCAATACAATCGGACAAATTGTTCTAAAGATATGGCCAAAATGGTAATTTTTCATCAGAAAGCGCCACCTGGTGGAAAAATATTGAATCATACAGGTATGATGTCATCATGTGACATGTTGTGAGGTCATGACTTAGCAGTTGCACATAGTTTCATGTCAACTGGAGAAATAGTTCCAAAGATATGGCAAAAATGGTGAATTTTATGTGACAAAGCTCCACCTTGTGTCAAAAATTTGAACCAAACAGGTATAATGTCATCGTGGGATGACAGGTCATGACTTTTCATTTGCACTTTAATTGAGGTCAATCGGACAAATATTTCCAGAGATATGATCAAAACAGTGATTTTTCCAGTTTTGGCCCCTGGTGGCCAATCTAGAAATTGTAAATTGTCCAAAATCAAATCAGTTCTTCCTCTTTTTGATACTTACTTATATGCAAAACTTGGAATTTCTAATTGAAATATTACTGAAGTTATCGCGTTAACACGTAAATCAGTTTTTGGCCCCTGGTGGCCAATCTAGAAATCATAAATTGTCCAAAATTGAATCAGTTCTTCCTCTTCATGATACTTACTTTTATGCAAAACCTGAAATTTCTAATTGGAATATTACAGAAGTTATCGCGTTAACACATAGGGCGGTGGCGGCGGTCAGACCAAAAACATAATATCCCCGGAACGCCATTCGGCGTTATATCGGGGATATAATTACTATGCTACATTAAATGTGTCAAAGTCCAATAATTATTGTTCTCTCTCATTTAAACATGGGTGTGTTTGTGTTAGGTAGTGCACGTTACTTACACCACCGCTTTTGTCTAAAAGGGGTCCTAATATATTACTTCTCATTATCTTGCCAAAAGCGGAGCTTTTTGCAAGATATGTTGGTCGGAATGTTTGTTTATTGTTTGTTTGTTTTTTTGTCTGTAATCATTTTTCTTGAACACTTTTCTCTGCTGTGCGCGTTGCCTGCTCCTTGTCATCTCTTGTGCAGTTGCCTACCAATGACTCATCACGATTCCCATCATTCGGGGGACTCAAGGTCAATTTTTGGTAAATTTGAGGGGTTGACGAAACCCTTATTTTTTGAGTAGTTTTGATCGGATCGACTTCAAACTTGGTGTGAATGTAGTATATGGTCAGGCGCTCAGCTGATTAGTTTTTTGTGGCGATCGACCTTGACCTTCATGGTTTTCGCTGAAAAAAACACGACCCTTTTGGCAAGATACCGTTCAACCTACGGTTGACATCCTTCATTTATTTTTTGGTGAAAACTTATTGAAAAATACTATATAGGCAATGAGAACAAAAAAATATATATCTTCCCACAATTATACTGAAGTAAAAATATGGCCATTAAACAAAAACATTGAAACACTGAAAACATTAATTTTTAATAGCAATTGAAAGGCATTGCAAATCTTATTTTTTATACCTCTTGCACAGCATGAATGCATGTTTGAAGTCTAATTCCATGATTATTGATGCTAAAAAATTTGTTCAAACTGGTTTGAGGCAGCATTATTCTGCAAAATTCCCTCTGTAGGTCAGTTGTCCCAGAATATACGTTAATATGAACTTTGAGCTGTGTCCCAGGGCTCTAAATTCGTAGACCAGGGGCAGGCGCGGCGAATGGGGGGTGCGCCGCGCCAATGGGGTATGTCCAGGCATATTTTGCAATTTCGTGCCCGGCATAGCCTGGCGCAAGTACTCCTCTGTCCCACCTCCGTCCCTCCTGCTGGCGCAAGTGGCAAAGAAGGCGTGTTTGGGTATAACACAGCCGAGTCAAATCTTCACCAGTCAAATGAGCTCCTCTCCTCACCTTTATTGTGTTGGAATATAAAAGCCTCTGTCCCATATCTGCACGATGCATTAATGTTGCATTTTACTTTGCTACTTCAGGCATGTTTTTTGCGCCGCTTACGTTTATATTAAGCATTACGAATATGAGTTAGCTGGCTAGCTAGGGCATTCGCAAATTATTTCCATCAGCGAACTTGAATGGATTTTCAAAACGAAACTACGTCAGATCATTCAAACTTATTACGTTGGAATGAAATACGATGGTTGCTCATTTGAGCAAACGATGGATAGAGTGTTCCTATTATTACACCCTGTTGCTGCTTAAAATTTGGGGATTTACCTGCATGGACAACAATGCAAAATACGATGCACATTTATTTTGAATCTATGATTTCAACTCAGTCAATGTCAATGCAAAGACGCGAATACACGACTGTTTATTCGTCTATTTTCTTCTGCTGAAGATAGATGAGTGTCTATTCGTCTATTTTCGGTCTCTCTTTTGAAAATTAGTAAGATGGATCGAACAGATTCACGCTTTATTTCCACACCAGAGATAAAATAGTGCTTGTTGTCAGTGACCAAATCTATTCCATGACCACTGACATTGTGAATTAAATATCGCATGCACGATCAAGACTTCCCGACACGAAATGCAAAATGCTCCATGTCCGGCAGCTAGCAAAAAGCAAAAGTATTGATATGAGAACAGATTTATAACGAAATAAAAAGAATAGAAAAGAAAATAAGAAAATAGAAATAGAAAATAAAAAGAACGAAAGAATAAAAATATATAGCTACCAACAAACAGAACATCCAAAAAAGATGGCCCGCAAATAAATAAATTGCAGTGTTCAATGGATGTTTTGTTTGTCATTAATATGTTCCTTTTTATTCTTTATTTTGTTATCAATCTGTTCTAATCGTCCTCTTTTTTTTTGGCTGTCAGACACGGAGTATTTTGCATTTAATGTCCGACAGGCATTGTACATTGCCCTGTGCGTTGACTCACTTTATTGAGCAGAGCTTAAACAGAAACATTGATAGAAATTCTCAGTACTCATTCACGTTTAATATCTAAAAGATTCAGTAGATTTGAAGAAATTAAAAACAATAATCGACTGTTGGACACGGAGTTATATTGAAACCATGAAAACCCTGTCTGACTTTCGGACATGTAGACACTGCGTTCAACGCAGCAAAGCTCTCTGTCGTGCGAAAAATTTGTTTCGCGTCCAGTGTGCAAGTGGCTTCACTGAGCATAGAACGCAAGCATTTTATATATATATATATATATAGGCAGATTGTGGTTGGCTGAGAAAGATGTGAAGTTGTTCGTTTCATCACAGATTCAGCTGCGTTGATTAAGTCAGGTCGAGTTTCCATTACGCGTGCCAATCGATATAGATACTATAATTTATGTCCTGATTCAGATAGTTACATTAAATAGTGCTTGCTGTCATTATTTATTGCATTGAAATGTGCCTGACATTCTGGAGACCTGCCTGTGAGGTTTTGGTGACGTGTGCGCACTGTGCGCCGGTCAGCCAAATTAGCACTGCACAGAAAGTAAACCAGGTTGGCGTTGGCAAGCTTTCTGGGCAACTTCAGCGGAGACTTTTTCTACGAAATTGTCACTGCGTCTTGATGAATATGTGACACCTCCCCCTACTACGCTGCCACACCCTTCTCGGCGCACGGTCGTCTACCAAAGGCTGCGCACGGTGCTGCACCTCAAGAAATTACCACTGCGCTGCTACGCCACTCTGCACTGCGCCAAGAAATTAGAGCCCACAGTGTTGGACATGATGGCATGACTGAAGGAGCACTCTGAGATTGTTCGTAGCCGCATTGTGGCCTTACATGATGCTGATTGGTCACTTAGAAAAATTTCTGAAGACGTTAAATGCTTCCATGGTACTGTAAGAAACACCATCAGGTGTTTGAAAGAGACCAGTCTGCTGAAAAGTAGTGGCAACAGAGGAATAAAATTGAAGTTAAGTGCCTCTGATGTTCGTTATCTCTGTATAACGTTAAAAAGAAAATGGCAGTTGACAGCATGACAAGTCCGTGATGACATTAATAGCGGCAGAAGGGAAGCAAAAGTATCAAGATCTACTATTTCCAAACGCCAGCGTGAAAATGGCCTGATTGGTTGTGTTGCAGTCAAAAACCTGGCAACATTAGAAAAGACTTCAGTTTGCCAAAAAAATTCAAGGATTGGACTCCAATGGACTGGCAACAAGTCCTCTGGACCGATGTATCAAAATTCACAATTTTCTTACCCAAACACAGAATTTATGTGCACTGTAGATTTGGAGAATATTTCAAAAATGACTGTTAAACCCCTTCAGTAAAACACGGAGGTGGTAATATTTTGGTTTGGGGTTCAGTCAGCTCAAAATGAGTCGGTGATTTCTTTAAAATCAATGGACTCATGGATTCAAGAATCATCTGATGACATAAAAGTTATGATTTGTCAAGACCTTAATCCGATTGAGCTAATCTCGGATTTGCTTGACACCAAGATGAACAGATCTGTTGTATCATCAAAATAATCTCTTTGGAATGAATTTAAAACCATATGGAATGGTTTTGCTAGAGAGGAAATAATTATAAATGTGAACTAGCTGCTACTCGCTTTGTAGCCCATTATTTTGCCGCTTTTAGATTGCATGAGGGAGAGAAGCCGTGTCTTCAATTGCCACTTGATTATTCTTGAATTGGAAAACGTGTTAATCAAGGGAAACCATGTGGAATCAGCCAGGACTAATTTTTGTCAATAATTGCCGCCGAATTTTCAGGTGTAACGCCAGCCCTGCGAGTGTTCAACTGTCAAATTAGAATTTGGGTGCTGTCAAGTTCGACTAATGAGAATGCTGCATTCGTGGATGAACGCGGTGCCCAGTCAAAAGCCTGGCTTTCGTACAGGCTCTTTTATCACTCCGTCGGCCCCATTGCAAACAGTAGCCTGCTTGCAGGTTACCTCAACACACGTTCGTAAGGACACTGCGGCTCCTAGCAATGCAACCGGATATTGCTATGCGCATCAGGATATATAAGTTTACATGCTACCCGGAGTGAAATTGCCATTTTTTTTGCGTGCATGACCGTATTTCAAAAATCAGGCGACGTCAAGTCCTTCCTGCTGTCCAAGTGGACATTCACACCAAATTTGGTGATAATCGTTTGAGAAATGTAGTGGAAAACCATGTACATACACACACACACACACACACACTCACACACAAAGACAGACAGACATCGACCTCAAATATATCATAGATACTGTGCCTGAAAGATTAAATGCTGTAATCAAAGCAAAGGGTGGCCAAACTAGATATTGCATTTTTCTCTCAAAATGACGTCATTATTTTTGTTTCTATTATATACTGTTATCTACTTACTTATTTTCAACTACAATCCCATTTCTAGAGAAGTTGGGACAGTGTGTAAAATGTTGATAAAAACAGAATGCAATGATTTTCAAATAAGCTAAAACCTATATTTAAGTAAAATATTCCAATGACAACATTGGTACAAAATGTTGAAACTGAGAAATTTTTGTTTTTTGAAAAACACCTGCTCGTTTTGAATTCGATGCCAGCAACGTATTTCAGAAAAGCTGGGACAAGAATATTGTTTACCACTGTGTTGCATCGCCTTTTCTTTTAACAATACTCTGAAAGCATTTGGGAACTGAGGTGACCAACAGCAAAAGTTTTGGATGCAAAATGTTTCCTGTTCTTGCTTGATACAGGCTTTCAGCTGATCAACACTTTGCGGACTCCTTTGTCATGTTTTTTCATCAAGATTGATATGTCTGTCTGTGTGTGTGTGTGTGTGTGTGTGTGTGTGTGTGTGCCAGCGCTTGAGTGCATGAGATTTTGTTGGTGTGTCTGAGTCTGAAGATATTTGTTTAAATGAGTTTGTGTGATGCTGTTATCTGTCTGAATAAAACATAACATAACATGAATATCGAGAACAAGCCCTTCAGTCCAACTAAGCTCGCCAGTTTCTTGATACTATTGTGAAAATATCCCTTCAGATACTCAATGACTCAGTGGTATCTAGCTTTAAGTCAAGCCTGCTCTTGAAAACCCCCAAGGTCTTTGCCTCAACAATATGGTCAGGCAAGCTATTCCACATTGAAATTACTCTTTGGGTGAGGAAATATTTCTGAATATCAGTGCTAAATTTACCTTTGGTCAACTTCCATTTGTGACCCCGAGTTCAACTCACAACACTTGGTCGAAGGAATCCTACATGATTCACTTTGTTAATCCCTTTAACATATTTAAAGACCTCAATCAAATCACCCCTGAGTCTCCTTTTCCTAAGACTAAAGAGATTAAGGATCGTCAGCCTCTTCTCATAGCTTTCATCTTTTATACCTGGAATTAGCTTAGTGGCTCTTCTCTGAACTTTCTCTAGAGCCTCTATATCTTTCTTAAAGTATGGTCCCCAAAACTGTACACAATACTCCAGGTGTAGTCTGACGAATGTGTTATACAAAAGAAGCATCACCT
This sequence comes from Gymnothorax reevesii, assembly GCA_029721435.1. Lineage (NCBI taxonomy): Eukaryota > Metazoa > Chordata > Actinopteri > Anguilliformes > Muraenidae > Gymnothorax > Gymnothorax reevesii. The sequence goes on along the minus strand of CM056588.1, from coordinate 66,276,297 downwards.
CCTTAGATTTGTACTCAGTGCTTTTGGCAATGCATCCCAGCATCCGGTTGCCTTGTTTAACTGCTACGGCACAATGGCTAGAACCTGTGAGGGTTTTGGTCAACAATCACTCCCAGATCTTTCTCATGTGGAGCACATTCCAGTTTTAAACCTCCCATGAAGTAATCACGTCTATGTTTTTATTACCTACATGTACAACTTTACATTTCGCTACTTTAAATTTAATTTGCCACATTTCTGCCCAATTCTGGATTCTTTCCAAATCATCCTGAATCACTTTAGTGGACTCTAAACTATTTGCCAAACCCTCCAATTTAGCATCATCTGCAAATTTTACTAATCTGCTCTAAATATTCCTATCAAGGTCATTAATATAGATGAGGAACAGCAAGAGGTACCAACCCCTGGGGGACGCCACTCCCCACCATACCCAGCTCAGATGAGATACCGCTGACCACCACTCTTTGTGTTCGGCCCTGTAACCAGTTTGGAATTCACTCCAGAATACCTCCTGTAACTCCAATGGAGCTCATTTTAAAAATTAGTCTCTTATGCGGTGCTGTATCAAATGCTTTCTGAAAATCCAAGTATATGATGTCATAAGCCCTGCTCTGGTCATAAGTCTTGGTGGCCTCTTAAAAAAAATTCCAGACGGTTTGTCAGGCATGACCTATCCCTCAAGATACTCTTACATTCAAGAAATAAGTCCAGCTCATCTTTTATGATAGATTCCAATATTTTGCACGCAATGCAAGTTAAACTGACTGGCCTGTATTTTTCTGGCTCGGTATGGTCCCTGTTCTTATATATTGGTATTATATCGCTCTGTTTCCAATCATTTGGTATTTCTCCAGATTCTAAAGACCGTCTGAAGATGGCGAATAGCGGCTTAAAGATGAACGCACCAACTTCCCTGAGCACTCTAGGGTATAAGCCATCAGGACCCGCCGCCTTATCTGCCTTTAGTTTATGCAACTTGTCAAATACTTCCTTATCTAGAACCTCAATTTCCGCTAAATAATCTTGAGCATTTAACATGCCCTCTGGCCACATAAAGACCCCCTCTGAGGTAAGATTCTCAACAAAGTAACTAAGGCATCGGCAATATCCTTGTTATCATATAGCAGCGATCCATTTTTATTCTTTATGCACTTAACCTGCTCTTTAACTTTCCTTTTTCTGCTACAGTACTGAAAGAAGCGCTTAGGGTTAGTTTTTGCCCCCTCTGCAATTTGTCTTTCATACAGTCTTCTAGCATTACTCAGCTCTTTTTTGACCACAGCCCGCATTTTACAGTATTCAGCCTTAAGCCGCTTTCACATAGCACGTGCTCGGCGCAGATCTCTGCCGCCGCAGCCATTCATTGTGTATGTGATCGCGGGGCGCGAGGGCTTACCGTTCTGCGCTGAGGAGGGCAGAGCTGTGGGACACAAGACTCAACATCTACCGAGATCTTGTTAAAAAAGCCCTGGCATGGAGAGAGAGATCTTAAAATTTGGGAATTCCAGGTGTGTTTAAAAACTGGTGGAGATATCGTTAGCCTCATAGCATAATTGCCTCCTAGGGCCGTCCACACCGAGAGAGATAACTCGCACGACTCACCACACTTCTTATGTAAATGCTGATTTAGCTACTTTGATTAGTTAGCATTGGCTGTACTTTCTCTTCAGCGAACCCATTTTTGCTTCGTTGGAAAACTGATGTTGGCCTTGCTTCACGGCTACTATTTAGCGAATACATCTGAAGAGTTAACTTAATACAAGGTATCCTTCTGTACTTAGATTAACGTGATGTAACGAGTTTCTCTTGAGTGAATGAACATGACATGTTGATGTGAAGCCTTGTAAATTCCGATGGATTTGATGGACGGTCAATTTTTCCATCGTTTATAAAATTGCTCAGAAAGTGATCACAGCGATATCGTTTGCCATTATCGTTGTTGTTATAGTTGTGGTGTGGACTTCGCTGTCTACGTGAGTTGGAACAATTTTTAAAACTGTATCTTTTTTGTTATCATTGTAGTTATCTGTCTTGATGTGGACGGCCCTTTAGGCTGATCTCAATTTGGCCAAAATATGACTATGAGGTAATGATATTTTTCTCATCTCCACAATGGACAAATGTTTTTCTTCATTCCTGCAATTTAAGACCACCACAGTTGTAAACTGCTCCCTGCTCAGCCTGAAATAGACCTGGAAGTGGTCATTGAGGAACTGCAGCTCCTGAATGAGATTAAACTCCCCCAACTGCTGTCCTACCATGAGAATTTCATGTGCCCACACTCTTCCTGCTGCTGCTGGTGTTCTCCTCCTCCTCCTCCTCAGGAGAACTACTGCCAGAGCTGTTCTTTGACTGTCACTGCACATAGTGCATCCGTAGCTGCTGTATTGTCCGCCAGAGAAAAAATGTGCCAGAACTAACTACCTCCTAGCGCCTGTATCAGTCGCGTAGCAAGCAGCGCCACATACCTGCACAACGCACATGCGTGCGCCCTACTCGGCGCCCACTCTGAAAGCCGCTCAACACAGTCTGCGCCGAGCGCCGTCCAAACCGCATGCTATGTGAAAGCTGCCTAAGTGTTCTCATTGGTATCATTTATGGACATCCTATAAAGATTCCTCTTTTCCCTCAAAATCCTACAAATACTTTTGGTCATCCACTGAGGATTCTGCTTTTTCAGCTTACTTTTGAACACCTTTGGAATGAATCTGCATTGTGATTCAAGTGAAACCCCCTTAAATCTTTCCCACATCTCATTTACGGACTCACAGTCTAGGAGTGTCTCCCATTTTATTTCACTTAGATATGAGCGCATGCTGTCAAAGTTTGCTCACCTAAAATTGAAAATTTTTGTTTTTGAACACACCTTTTTAACTTCCCATGAAACATCAAAATTAACAGCAGAGTGATCACTTGTCCCAAGTGGCTCCAGTACCTCAACATTGCTAATTCTATCTGGGTCATTACTGAGCACTAAGTCTAAAATTGCCTTCTCTCCTGTAGGTTTATTAACATACTGCACCAAGAAATTATAATTTTTATCATCTAGAAATTCTTCCTCCCCCCTACCCTGTCCTTTCACCATTTCCCAATTGATACCAGGATAATTTAAGTCTCCCATAATAATAGTCCCTCCACCTCTACAAGCTTGCGTAACCCTCCTAAAAAGCATTTCATTGACTGTACTGACCAAAGCAGGTGGTCGATAGCATACTCCTATGTTTAAACCTGTCTCATGTTTGCCAATAAGCCTGACCTAGATATCTTCACAGGGCAAGGAATGTTCAATTTTGGGAATTTCCAGTACATTTATGTTTTATTCCTCATAGATTGCTACGCCTCCTCCACGCCTATTACATCTATCCTTCCTAAAGAGCTCATTACCTTCTATATTATATTCATCTCCATCCTCTTCACTAAGCCATGTCTCTGTAACCCCTACTGTAACCCCAACCCCAACTGAGGTGTATATCTAAAAGTGTTTGAGCTAAACTGTCAAAAGGTGTGAGTATGCATGTCTGTGATTGTGTGTGCTGTGTACCTGTGAATGTGTGAGTGGCGTGAATGAGCATTGAGTTTGAGTATACAGTGTGCATTATGCCTGTGAGCATGCATGCTTATTGAATTGAGTGTTTGGAGTAAAGTAAACAAGATACGCATCTGAACTTGTTTTGGTCTGTGAGTTTCGGTCAGTGTAAAAGTGTACCAAATGCGCCTTTATCTGTGAGTGATGAAGTGTGAATGTTTTCTTCAGGCTGCTATGTTCTCCTGACAGGAGGACCTCTCCATGCCCATTATAGAGGAGGAGATTGATGGACTCTCTGGTCTTCTCTTCCCTTTCTACGACGCTGACACTCACATGCTCTACCTGGCTGGCAAGGTACAGCCCACCTCTCACAGGCTCAACCGACTCCACTAATGTCTCTGCACTGGCAGGCCTTACAGCTCCTCATTTTTCTGATGCAAAATACTGCAGAGAGCCTGACCGGCAGCATATTTCTCTTATATTCATAGTTTTTCCACGAGAGGGAGCTATTAGCACTCAAATTCGGGAAAGCTATTTCAGAATGTAGTTCCACATAAATGGCGCCATACCATTGTCAAATAGTCAAATTATAAGATTTAAATGGTCAGATCAAAGTTAAGCACTGGATTAAATCATGGAATATACACTGTGACTGTGAAAAACAAAGAACGTGTTAATGTACATTGTATGGCTTTCTAACAGGGAGATGGGAATATTCGATACTATGAGGTCAGCACAGAGAAGCCCTACCTACACTACCTAATGGAATTCAGATCACCAGCCCCGCAGAGGGGACTTGGTAAGAGAAGCCATGTCTCTGAAACACAACCCTCTGCTTCGCTGGCTAACTGATTGTATATCTACAACCCCAATTCTGAAATAGTTGGGACAAAGTGTAAATTGTGAATAAAATCAAAACAGAATCCCTTTCAAATCACACCAGCCAGCATTTTATTCACAATAGAAGAGTGATAACATAGCAAATGTTGAAACTGAGAAATTTTACTATTTTTTCCACAAAATTAGCTAATTTCTAATTTGATGGCTGCTACAGATCTCAAAAAAGTTGGGACAGGGGCTTGTGTACCATGGTGTAGCATCCCCTCTTCTTTTTAACACGGAGTGGAGGCGCCTGGGCATTGAAGTGACAAGTTTCTTGAGTTAAGCCATTATAATTTGATCCCACTCTTGTTTAATACTGGCTTCCAGCTGCTGGAGAGTTTTGGGTCTCCTTTGACGGACTTTTCGTTTAATTTTGCACCAAATATTCTCAATCGGTGAAAGATCAGGACTGCAGGCAGGCCAGTTCAGCACACGGACTCTCCTACTACGAAGCCATGCTGTTGTAATAGCTGCAGTATGTGGTTTTGCATTGTCCTGCTGAAAGACTGAAAGACCTACCTTGGAATAGATGTCGTCTGGAAGGGAGCAAATGTTGCTCTAAAACCTTTATATACCTTTCAGCAGTCATGGCGCTTTTTTGAAACATGCAAGTGTCCCAAACCATATGCAGTAATGCATCCCCATACCATCAGAGATGCTGGCTTTTGAACTGAACGCTGATAACAGGAGGGGTGGTCTTTCTCCTCTTTAGCCTGGAGGACACGACGCCCATGATTTCCAACAAGAATGTCAAATTTGGACTCGTCTGACCACAGAACACTTTTCCACTTTGCTACAGTCCATTTTAAATGAGCTTTGGCCCACAGAACGCAGCAGCACTTCTGGGTCATGCTCAACAATGGCTTCCTTTTAGGATGATAGTTTTAGGTGGCATCTGTGGATGGCACGGCGGTCTGTGTTTATAGCAGTGGTTCTCAAATTCGGTCCTGGCGCCCCCCTGTGTATGCTGGTTTTTGTTCCAGCCACAACTGCAATTCTAGGATTTTAATAAGCTGTTACTTTGTCTTAATTAGCAGCATTCCATGTTTAGAGTAGTTATTTACCATCTTAAGTCACATTTGGATGGACATACCCATTCTGCTATGGAGAATAAAAACCCTTGAACATCTTGTGCTTAATTTTCAATATTGCTGGGATTTTCAGGTGAAAACATTTTTAAACAGATCAAATTAGACTCTGAGAAAATCAATAAGCTCCAAATTAGGTTTCTGAACAAAGGTGTTTTGAGTTTTTCCCAAATAACCTGCCTGAACCAAATAAAATCAACAGAAAACACAACAGGTGTGACTCCATTGTTTGTCAAGTAAATTGTCGGGTTTTACCTCCATGTGTTAAGAGTTTCACCAATGAGGAACCTGTGGATATTTGCATAAATGCACCTTATTAAAACAAATCAACAGCTTGTTAAAATCCTAGAATTGCAGTTGCGGCTGGAACAAAAACCAGCATACACAGGGGGGCGCCAGGACTGAATTTGAGAACCACTGGTTTATAGACAGTGGTTTCTTGAAGTATTCCTGGGCCCATTTAGTAATTTCAATGACAGAATCATGCCAGTGAGTGTTGCAGTGGCGTCTGAGGGCCCGAAGATCACGGTCATCCAGTAAAGGTCTTCGGCCTTGTCCCTTATGCACAGAGATTTTTCCAGTTTCTCTGAATCTTTTGATGATGTTATGCACTGTCGATGATGAGACCTTCAAAGCCTTTGCAATTTGACGTTGAGGAACATTGTTTTTAAAGTGTTCCACAATTTCTTTACACAAGCCTTCACAGGTTGGAGAGCCTCTGGCCATCTTTACTTCTGAGAGACTCAGCCTCTCTAAGACATCCCTTTTATTGGCAATCCTTTTACACACCTGGTGCTAGTTAACTCAATTACTTGCTAAATGTTCGTTCAGCTGATTCTCTTATATATTAATTGCTTTTTCAGCCCTTTTTTGCAACCTGTTGCAGCCAGAAAATTTGAAATAAGCATATTTTGTGGATAAAAATGTAAAATGTCTCAGTTTCAACATTTGAAATGTTATCTATAATCTAATGTAAATAACATATTGGCTCATGTGATCTGAAAGTCATTGCATTTTAATTTTATTCACAATTTACACTTCGTCCCAACTATTTTGGAAATAGGGTTGCACAATCCAACCTTGATAAAGTGTAACCTGCTCAACAGCTGCTAGAGCCGCTACCTAATAACTCAACAGCCGCACCAGAGAAGAGGCAGATAAACGGTGCAGATGATTTGGGTCAGAGTCCACAAGGCCAAGCGTTTCTGTAATCTTCACTCGACATTCTTAGCAAATGGCAAATAATGACAATTAATATCATCTCAGGGCATCTAACATGCTTTCTATATCGACACATGAATATTAAGTAAAAAATGGGAGTTCATTTCTCAAAGTAAAATACTTTGCTCCGTCATGAGTGTCATGTTAGGACTTGCGATCCCACAATGACTGACCAGCTCCAGCGGTGCGACAGGGTGCTGCTCCTGGAGCAAAACATTTCCCTACTGCGGCCATTCAAATCTAATACATTTACTGTGATGAAATCATTCACTTTTTCACTATAATCATAAATTTCTCTATTTCTTTGTGTAGTGCTCAACGCTCTCCAAGGACTTTTCCTCCTGATCAATACAGAAAATAATTCCAATTTCATTTTTACTATTATTTAGCTCTTCCCACCAAGATGCTCATTGGATATGAAAATCCATAAAGCACTTTCTCTTGTGCCAAAAAGCCTAATAAAGAATGTAGCAGCTACTAGGAGCTTCTTGTGGTACTGAGCAGCTAACTTTGGAATCTATGGCACCTGTCAACAGATGGTGTCTCCAGCTTTTAATATACCTCGACGGAATTATGGGATGCTAAATGCTAAATGCTATCCGTACCCCTCTCCCCACCCTTCTGCCGATGCCTCACTGACCGAACCCCAGGAGTGATGCCCAAGCATGGCCTGGATGTGGCTGCTTGCGAGGTCTTCAGATTCTACAAGCTGGTCACGATAAAGGGACTGATCGAGCCGATCTCCATGATCGTGCCGAGACGGGTGAGTGCGGCGCCGGGCGGGCCGGAGCAGAGCTTCATATGGCCGCTCATTAGCCATTAGCATGAACATTAGCGCCAGCAACAGATGCTCAGTTATGTTGGAACAGGAGGAGTTCTGCTTGTGAACTGCTAAATTGTTTTAGACAGGTTTTTTCCAACCCTGTTTCTGGACATTGACCGTCTTGTGGGTTTTCATTCCAATCCTAATAAAGCACCTCATTCAACAGCTAATAGAGCTACTAATTAGTAGCATCAGAGGGGCCAGATTTGAGTTTTAACATAAACACACAGAACAGGGAATCTCCAGGAACAAGGTTAAACAGCCCAGCTTTCGATTGTATTGGTAAAATGGATAGTGATCCCAGGGTAAAATGCTGGGTGGAATTTAAAATAAATTGTTTAAAGACTCTTATTATATCCTCCTGCGTGGGTATAAATCAATAATGAAAAGATGCCAAAGAAGCAAAAAGCACTGAATGCAGGAGAAGTGCTCAGGACTAACAGCTGCTGTAATCCTGAGAAGCCTGTATGACAGCCAACTCATTTCCATTCCCAAGTTTCTTCGGAGATTATTTGACTGAAACTATTATGTGAGTTCATTAGCTCGTTATATCAATTTCTCAGATTAATGGATAAAGAAGGTGACATTAACACCATCGATGTTTCCCAGTGTACTGGGAAAAGGCCTCGGTCGAAAAAATAGGAGACGACTGTTCTGATGTTCGCCAGCACTCTGATGCACTTGTGAAATTACAGGCTGTCGAGCGCCGATTTGTGGTTTCACGACAGACAGACCATATATTTGTGCCGTGTAAGTAGGCGGTGATGCAGGAAGGAGCTGGAGAGACTGTACTGAATGGAGTGATCAGCGTTGTCATGGATACCTAACTGTGCTCCCTGCAGTCAGAGACGTACCAGGAGGACATTTACCCGATGACCCCGGGCCGGGAGCCAGCGCTCACTGCTGACGAGTGGCTGGGTGGTATCAACAGAGGTAACGTTACACAACGACTTCAGCATTTCGCTGCCATTACCGGCACGGCACAGGCGGCCTCTGACCAGCTGTATGTGTGTGTGCGTATCTGTTGGCTTTTTGGAAATTATGTGACCAGTTCTTCTGAATGACCACAGACATTATGTGGAACTATGAGGTTATGAGGATCGGCCCGAAGTCCTCATTATGCCAACTGTGTGGAATCATCACCAGTGATCATTACAAACACAGTCCCATCTTTTTTGGCACGTGTATTTGCATGTAGGCCCCGTACTCATGTCACTAAAGGAGGGCTACCAGCGGCCCAGTCAGTTGGTCTTCAAAGCACCAGCGAAGGAGAAGAAGCGTGTGGTGGTAAATGGTATCGACCTGCTGGAGAACGTGCCGCCGAGGACAGAGAACGAGGTGTGTGTATGTGTGTAAGTGTGTGTATGCGTGTGTCTCAATGTGTGTACATGTGCATACATGGAACTGTCTGAGTGTCTAGACGTGTGCACATGTGTCAGGGTGACTGTGCATATGCATCCCGAGGTGTGCACGTGTGACTGAGTGTGTGTCTTGATGTGTGTACATGTGTATGCGTGTGTTTCGATATGTGTGTTTATGCATGCATTTTTATGTATGTATGTGTGTCTGCGTGTGTTTCGATGTGTATGTACGTGTGTTTCAATGGGTGTATTTGCGTGTATGCGTGTGTTTCGATGCGTGTTTGTGCGTTCATGTGTGTGTTTTGATGTCTGTATGTGTGTGTCTATCTCCATGTATGCATGTTTTGATGTGTGTGTGCACGTGTATGTGACGCGCTGCCCGCTTGCTGTTGGCAGCTCTTGCGGATGTTCTTTCGGCAGCAGGATGAGCTGCGGCGTCTGAAGGAACAGCTAACGCAGAAAGACGTTCGAATCCGACAGCTGGAGCTGGAGCTAAACAACCTCAAGAACGCTCCCAAAAACATGTGACCCCTGACCTCCCTCCCTCCCGACCCCTCCACCCCCATCTACCACCCCACAGAGCCTAATGGACTCAAAAGGGAGGCACACCGCCGCATTCCACCCCCCACCCAAAATAAAGTTGCTCCGCTCCCTACACTGCCAACCAGTCACAGACGCCCCAGCCTCTACAATACCCCCTCCCCCCACGTACGGCTGTATCAACAATGGCTGCCCTGCCTTCAGCTCCTCACAGAATCCTGAGAAAGACTTTCCCCCTGTCAGCCTGGCTATGCAGCCCACCAGTGTCCCTCTCTCTTAGAGAGGGGCCTTTGCCTGTAGTCTGACCACAGGCCGGAGACAGAACTGTGCTCAGCTGAGAGCTCAGCCCAAGGAATCAAAATGGCTGCCTCCACCTTCTCAACAAATGCATCGACTGAAAGTGAATCCATTGTCAACTCATACACAACTTCAGCTCAATAATGCAGACAATTCATCTGGTAACATTACTTGTTTCCTCTACTATCCTTTTTTGAATACTGTTCTTTTTTTTCAGTATTTATTCCATTGTTTTTGTTATTGTTTATTGTTTTTTTAAAACAACTTAAATCACCCCACTTACACTTTGCTCTTTATACAAATGTTTGTTCATTTTCCTTGTTGAATCCTGTGTCTCTAACTCCTGTCTCTAACTCCTCGTTCAGAGCAGTACCTCATTTAGGAACATAGCTGAGAAGAACATGTTCACCATCAGTGTCTGTCCACCTCGTAAGGGCCAAAAGGTGGCAGAGTCCGAGCCTTGGTCCGTCCTGCTTTGACGTTTGTGGTGGTGGAGGGGAGGTTAAGAGAGAAGGCGATGACAGACCTCCAAAGGACAGACAGCTGTGTGAGCTTTGTGACTCCCTCACTCCGCCATTCACTGACCATGGCACAGCTGCTAAACTCATTCCCCACAACATAATGGCTGAATAGCAAAAACTACCGCAATTTGTAGTCTAACAAATTAATTTATTGTAGCAAGTTTACTCTCATTTTCTGTATTACATGTTAATGAGTCTATGTGCCTGTCATAACTCAAGGCAGACACCTCTGCACGGCTTTTCACAATTTTTTACATCCACTTGCTCATGCGAAAATAATTAAGAAGTCTGGCGTTGAACTCTGCTATGATACTAAGCCATCAGTCGCATTAAAATAAGATCCTCTGAATGACAGTATTTGGGAGGTTGATCAAACAGGGAACGAGACTAATAATGTGGACAGTAACCGCCATCATATTCCAATAATAGTTCACCTGGAATGTGTGGTAGTATCCTGGCGTGGGCTGGCAGGTTTGGAGCAAAGCATTTCGAAGGTCACTCTCCTCGACTGGTTGGAAATAACCAGAAAACACGAGGAGTCAGATGAGCTGAAGTGGCCTGAGAGGAGAGGTCAGGGAGCTACAGTAAGTGGGAAGCTGTTGCCCTGTTTATGACACCAGTCAGAGAGGCAGTGCTGATGTAGGATCAGGTTGCCTTGCGAGCCGCATAACTTTTTCTTTCTGATCCAAAAAGACAAATCTAATCTGAGATCAGCATTACTTTTCCAAAACGATTTATGAACATACCAGTGAATCCCAAGCCATGATTCATAAAACCAAATCCCAAACCATGCATCGTGAACAGTACTTCTTGGTTTTCGATATGCGAGTCAGGATTCACACTTTACTGGTAGTGAGTCAGTGACAAATCTTGAAACACTGCAAAATTTTATTTCCTGTCTTTCAGTAAACTGCTAACAATCATAGAGCCATTAATTTCAAATATTAATCACCCCTAAAGAGCTGAATCTGAACCTTTCAAGAATTCTATCTTTCCATCGCACAGAACACCATGGTGAATAGCTGTAAGACTTAAGAGAGTTAAGACTGATGGGCAGACTTTATGAAGGTATTGCATCAGCAAAAAAGTATTCCTTCACCAACACATTAAATTGAGGATTAAATCAGAGTATTATTTAACTTTTTGAATGATTTACTTTAATGTTCGGTCAGAAAACACTCTGGCCTTCAGTCCCCTGCTCATTTGAATCTAAAGGCCAGGCAAAGGTGGACCAGGCAGAGCATCAGCATCGTAATGCTCTGTTCAACACTCTGGGCTGAATAAGGCCATCACAAACAATCCTTTGAAGCTGTGTAAATCTGCCCCTGAGATCCACACACACACATGCATTACTGCTCAAAAATCTCTGCAGGAACTTCCTTCAAAAGCATATGGAGAGGCTCGCTCAGTGACTCGAATTAAACTCAAATGTGTTGTTGTGGGATCACTGTGATCATGAAGTTTGTGAAGTGGGCCCATCATCAAAGAATCTGCTATGGTATATATTGCAGTACACTTGGAAATTCATCGAGAATGACAACTTTGTAAATTTTAGACATTTGAATTTTACAAAGTTGTTACTTGATGAGAAATAACTAAAACAAATGCAAGTGTTAATTGCTATACTGAGACCTTCCCCTAGAATACAGAAGTAAACAAAATAGATTTTGGGGTATGCCTCATATAATACACTATTATACATATACTTAATATGAATAAAATGGCAAGAACTACTTAAATTGCAAATACAGTATATATATGGGCAAAAGGCTGCATATAGCACATGGAACAATGGGATATATACTTAATTGGACCCTTCAATAAATTACCGAATGCCCCTTGATTCTCCCTTTAATAAATGATTTGAAATGCCCTCTGGTACCATTCCGTGTGTCGGGTGGGGATAGTGTGGGGGCTAACGGGCTAAGTGTTATTTCAACACCAGAGGGCACTGTTGTTCCTGGGACTGAATAACCCCAAAGACAGCCGTCCAAACTGATTGACATCAAATCTAAGGCGTTCATACATAGCTTTAATTTTCATGCCCATAACTGCCCTGGTTTTAGGCCGAAGGGGGGAAAGCCCAAAGGAATAGAGCTGATCACAGTCAAGAGACACGTACTAGTTTTAACGCAACGAAATCTTCCCTCAACAGAATGAATAGTAACGTGAAGAAAGGGAGTCATAATGACGGTGATGCGCGGCGTTACCTGCCGGTACTATACAAGAAACCTACCTCCATTTTATCTTTCGTAACTTTTGACCGGAAGATATTCAGAAGGAAACAATTATATACGATTTAAAACGCTCAGTTGAAGGCACGCCGTCGATGAGTGACAACACGTGGCGTAAGTTTTATACATAACCTCGTCAATTTATATTTACTGCTCACAAGCAGGAGACCATCAACACAAGCCCAGCGTTTTTGCAACTCAAAACTGCACCAACAAAACTTGCCACCGGGTGGAACCATTTTCCATTTTATTCTGTGCTTTCTGCTGCCCTCATTTTAGAGTAGCTACGTGGTCTCATGATCGCAAACCTAACCCAAGTGAATTCCATGCCACCCAATCCCGTTTCGCCTGGATTTTCCTATGACATGAAGGTAGGCATTTCTATGCTGTTCGAGTCATTTTTCCCACGAAGTTCTTCTTGGGACAACCACCAGATCCTGCATTCGAAACACGCCCATTTCGCCACAAAAATTCCATTACACGTTACCGATATCCACGCGGTGAAGGTCATATCAGTTGTGCCGACGCGAACGCCATTACCGCAAATTCAGTGGTCCTCATACCCATTGTTCCTCTGCTTGGACGAAATGCGTTTAGCAATCGGTTTCCTATGGTAGTTGATGAGAATAATTTGACTGGGTGGGAGTCAGATTCTTGCGTCTGTCCAATTTAAATCCAGTCATTTGAGTACATAAGCTACAACGCCTACCGTGTCGGACTTCCATTATCAAAGGAGTCTTCAGACACGCACGGATTACATTGCCGTTATACACTGCTGCCCAACGAACCATCGTTTTACCCATCGCTTTCGCAATCCTGGTGACTGGACTTGCCCCATTCTTCCCCAGCGCGCGGTGATGGGCACATTTTTCGAAGATAAAAAAGTAAGCTCAATGCAGGACCATATTACCTCGACTACGACGAAACGGACTAATAGTCGATTTTAATGCCCAAAATAGGTCTCCTGGTGGCCTATTGAATCAAATAAGCCACGAAAGTATAAAAAAGGATTTATTGAAATTATTGAAAGACAAAACTAAAAGTCTGGCTTCAGATAAAGTTCAGCAAACGTTTTCCTGTACATACTACAAAAAAAAAACAGGATAAACTAAGGATATGAAATCAAACTGTACATTCATGAGGCATGACGTGCCATTCACCTACTTGGTGCAGGGTAAGAAAATACAATTTAGCGCCAGCCATATGCCACTGAATGCAAGAACTCAAGCCCAAATATGAGAGATGCCAAGTCTCACGCATTTTTTTTTTTTGGATTATTCTCCGTAGTCCGCAATTATTCAGTGAATGCTTAATGAGATTCTCACGGGGAATTAAAATCCTTGGGCACTGAAGTTTCCGTTTCACTTGCATAAAGTGAAGTTAGTAAAATGGAAAGCGATTATGACTCCGGACTTCCAGTGCTTCTCTTTACTCGGGCATTGGAAACAATGTATGTGTTTCAAGATCCTTTAAAGTGTTTTAATGAAGTAAGACCATTTGAAATGTTTTTTTTTATGCAATTCCATTGCTTTCACTCCCTCAGTAAAGACAAGTCTGAGAATTCCCGAGTCATAATTGATTTCCGGGAAATCCACCGTAATCCACGTGAAACTGATTATCTTGATGCGCAATGACTTAAATTCCGCGATTGAATTTCTTCAGTGCGCGTTGATTAAATAATTGCCGACTACGGCACAGGAACGTGAATGCCACTAAGAGGAGAGACTCACGACTAAGGTGGGAGACTTGGCATCTCTGATATTAGGTTGCGCCCAAAATGCATGTTTTTCAGCATTTGAAAAGGTAATGACCAATAATATCACCTTCTGTCTACCTAGAATACTGTAAGTTACTGTAGTTTGCAGGCCAAGTTACACAAATAATTTGAACATTATATTTTATTACAGAGAATTACAGCTGAATTGATGAAATATCTGCCATTATCAAAAGCACTAGATAACATGTTTGGTCACTATTTACAAAGGAAGATAACAAACAAACAAAAACAACTCAATAGGGGAAGGGGGTAGATGAATTCTCCAATAATGGCAGACATTCCCAAGGAAACACACAAGTGACATCTGTGCACGTTTCTGGCAGACGGGTGCATTTGTCACCAAGCCTAAACAGCACATACAACATTCTGATGACATCATAAATGCACACTTTTACACCAAAATGACGGCAAATTAAAAAACTAAAAAAAAAAAAAGCCAAGTAATTTTTTTTTGAAGAAAAGAAATTAAATACCCTCAAACATGCACTCTAAAAAGTTTTTGGTATTTTTTTCTTTTATCTTTAAATATACAAGTCATCAGCAATCTGTATACACATTTAGGCATCAATAACACAGTAAGGGGGTAAAGATCTTTACACAGGGTGCACTGTTCGTTTTGACTAGAGCAACCGTCTTTCAGAACAGTTTAAAGAAAACAGCCGTAAGGAGAAATAATGGTAATTACAATCAACAAAAAACAAATTAAGAAAAAAAAAAAAAAAAAGTAAGGATCCCTTCCCTGCCCCCCACCACACCAAGCTGACCCCCCTCCCACCCCCACTGCAACAGGACACGTCTGAAAATACTAGGGAATACAGGGCTAAAACAGTCAAGTCACGACTGAAAATGACCAAGTGGGTCAGAGGTTTTAATCCTCATCTTCACCTTCATCCTCAGGGTCCCTTTTTCGTTTCTGTCCCCGCTCTTCCTCTGAAAGGGAAAGAAAATCTTGAACTTTCATGCAATTGCCCCTAACAGTGCCATGGGCAAATATAGCTGCCCGATGGTGTAAGATATCAAAGTCAGATGGTGTTGAAAACCCCTCCCTGCGGGAGCTCTTTTAAACAAGTTGCCACACGATAGGTTTTCAACAGCTCAGGATAACTACATTTTTGATTCCGTGAAAATGTATTCGGTGCTCACTAACGGTTCATTTTTCAAACATGCCCCCCAGTACAGCATGACACTGGAAACAGTACAAACCATCTAAGGTTGGTGAGCAGTATAGAACAAATGCTTACTCAGACCCAAGGCCAAGGTTTGCTACTTACCGTAGTCATCCTCCTCTTCATCATCGACCTCCCCATCGTTCAGCTCCTCTTCCTCTTCCTCCTTGGGAGCAGAGGTGACTGATGATTCATCATCATTTGATGATGCAATATTTCAGCTATCACATCACTGTACAACTCTTTCATGCCAATGGGCAATTCAGTCTCCAATTAGCCTAGCATCCGTGTCTGTAGACTGTGGGAGGAAATTGGGAGTGGAGGAAAGCCCAACCCTAACCTTGCATAGATCACCACAGTAATCTCCTAAAATCCTATACCATACTGAGGAGGCCGTGCTCTCCGGTCAAAAGCTACTAAGCCACATATCTAAAGTGGCAACAATTTCTTTCACTAGTTTTTAGGAGAATTCAACAACTGATAGTTTCTCAGTCGACATGCTCCCAGTAAAATTATGAAATACAAGTCATCAGGGCCACTGATGTTCCTCACCTCCCCACTGATGTCCTCTTCCTCTTCTTCCCCTTCATCCTCCTCCTCCTCCTCTTCATCCTCATCACCAGGTGCTGCTTCTTCATCATATTCTTCCTCCTCTACTTCTACAATTTTTACACAATTGATGCAAATTCATGAGCCCATTGTACTGCACATCAAATATAACAGAAATTAACACTGACAAAGACACATCTAATATGTTCTCTTTAATTTAATTTTAATAAAAATTATCCCATGAAAAATTGTGCCAAGTCCCAACTTGAAGGTACCATCCCAGGCAGCTCGTTTTTTAGCAAAATTATGAAAATCTGAGATTATCTGGTAAGTATTAGATAGTAATCGATAACATAAGTGATTTGATATATCAATGACGAAATCTGGTCATCTGTATAAGGAGCAGGGGCCAAAATTAGGCCACCAATCAAAATAGTCTCAACTTTAACTGGATGGCCCGTCTGTCAGTCAAACTGCCAAATCAACATACACGCTGTTCTGTGCGTGCATTCCAATGTGCATGCACTTTGGCTGTAGCTACATAGCCAGCAATAGCTAGATAGCAAGGCATTCGGATGGAGTCATGGTGCAGCCGAACAAGCAGCCAGTTTTCCGACCTCCAACTGCACCCAGTGGTCAACCACCAGCTAAAAAGAAAAAAACCCTTCATTGAAAGTATGCCTGACAGACAAGAATATTCATAAATTGCAAATGCAACTCGAGTATCCCTTGGCAGAGAAGCATTCGACATCTGCAGAGAACTGAAGACACTGAATGGTTTTAAAACTGGTCACTCGAAGGAGAGTTTCTCTTAAACTGGTAAGCTAGCTTCATGTCTCTCTTTCTGTGTGAATGCTGTACATAGACAGAAAGTGTTGTCTATATACATTGAGTAGTAGGGTCTAGGCTACTTTTCGCGTTAGCCAAATAACGTTAGCTACAGACTAGTAATGGGTAGCTAATGTTTGCTTGTTGTTGTATGCCTAGAGACTGGCACTAGCTTAGTAAACTTGTGTGTTGGCTATAATGCGCTGGTTTTGCTGCGAATCCAGTGTTGAAAGATACAGGTATTGTTGTTGCTTTGTGTGATGTAACGTTAGGTCTGACAGCCAGTGGCCTACTTGTGTGTGGGCTATTATTCCCTGGCTATGCAGTAAATCCTGTGCAACCGCCGTCAATATCCACCGCTGCTAATGCAGTCTGTGTTGTAATGTCTCCAGTGTTCTGTCAATTTTTTTACCTATCAAAATACGCTACCTCGCAGTTCAGCGTTTGCGCAAACCAAAAATCTTGGGCTCCATTTCTTTGCTCACATCTCCAGTATCTTCAAGAATCATAAATATCCGTATTTTTTTCAGTGCACCTTTCAACGTTTCAGCGTATTTATATTTGCATGAACGCAGTGGGTTTTCTTGAAAACGCAGGGACTGGTTGATAATGGTGTATATGGCCATAGATCTTCAAACAAACTTATCCAACTCACAACATCTGCTTATGTTATAGTAAGATAACAAATGACAACGTTACTATTGCACACGGATTCATATTGCAATATTATGGCGAGAGCAAAGACTTCACGATCGCTTTGCATTACGATAGCATTTTTTGACAAAGCGGCACAATTATCAGAACACCAGCCGCACCGGTCAGCTGTTTGTGGTGAAATGAAGTACGCGCATGAACTGACTGGTGGGGGCTTGATTTGGGCGATTCCTGCTTGGACGGAGGGGGTGGGCACTTATCAGTTGTGAAATTTGAAAAAAAATGGTAAAAGTCCAGCCGCCTGGGATGGTACCTTTAAATGAACCCTTTCAGTCTTGAAGCAAACTCAGCCATTAAAAAATATCCTGTTCTATAAGGCCCTTAGGCACTGATGCATACCATCATCTTCATCATCCTCATCCTCAAGGCCCTCCACATACGCCTCTGCATCAGAGTCGGGCGCCTCCTTGTCCTCTTTGTCATAGCCATCGAGGTATGTCAGCTGAGGAAGCAGCTTAAAAACGTTTTCTCTGTAGTCATTCAGGTTCGTCACCTCGCAGTTGAACAGGTCTAAACTTTTTAGATTTTCCAACTTTTTCTGGTAAAAGGGCAACAATGATAAAAATACAGGACATTACACAAAAAGCCATTTGTGAGGTTTAACACATAGCATTTCTCACCCCCCCCCAAAAACAAAAAACGTGTACACATCCACGGGCTCACACTCACCAGAGGTTCCATTGTGCTGAGGTCTTTGATTTTGTTTCCACTGAGGTTGAGGTGGGTGAGGTTCGGGCATCTTTCTGCTAAGACTTCTAGCCCTCCTGAGATTCTGTTGTCACTGAGCTCAAGCTGAAAAGTTAGGATAAGAACTTGAAGCCATGACTGCAGTGCTTTCAAAGGAATATTCAGTTTGGAAAACATCAACCCCAAAGGGTTTGAGGAGAATGGGGAGAACCACCAACCTTTTTTAATTTGCTTAACTTAGGCAAGTTAGCGACAGATGTCAAGCCTACGTTGATTGTGCTTAAAAATTCCAGTTCTTCAAATTCATCTGTGAGACCCACAATTTTGCCCTCATCTGACCGACAGTTGTCTAGAACAAGCTCTTTGACCTGAAAGATGAATGGAAATCAATTAAAATAGACAAAAGAAAACCAGCTAAAAAACAAAGACTGCCCTGCACTCTACATGCATCCAAATGTTACGGTTTTAATAACAGCACATCCCACTGGCAGTCAGAGTGCCGGAATAGGGAAAACCGTAGTTCACTTTCGCAAGCTTAAATTGAGCCAAATCACTGTTGTTTCCAACTTTTGGCACAGAGTGTAGCTTGCACTCTATTACACTTCAGCAAGCATGACAATGTTCAGACTTGCCTCTACAATACTGCATCATGAAAACCTGCACTCCCCATCAAACCCAGTATCGTCGAAAAGATTGCGAACTGTGACTCAGTCAAGCACATTACAGTAATCCAATGCAGAAAAACACAGGAATACTAACTTGATGCAATAAAGGTCAGTGCAACATGCACAATTCACAATACTCATCTTGGAGCACTTCATTCAGCACAGTACATAACTAGGGATGTGTAGTTAAGAGTGCAAGCAGAATTTACGCAACCTGCCATGCATATGCACAGTCTTAACTGTTTGGACTATAAACAGAGCTGCCCTCACTGCAAAAGTCATAAATCACTCAACTTTCTAAGAAAGAACCAGCAACTACTTCTAAAACGATTATAAGACACAGGTCATGGTGAAAAGGACAGATAAACAAAGAACAATTCAAGACAGTCAAGTTGAAGGGTTGCAAAGAAGCCAAAACCACCATTACAGCAAGACGTCATTCATAGTTTAGCCAATGCCCTTTTCGCACACAGCACAGCGAACTTTCATGACGGAATCTGACGGGTGCTGCCAACATATTCACCCTAACACGCAGTAAAACAATGAGGCAAAAAATGACTGCGGGTCAGCTGGGCACACGACTACCCATCAATCCAACGAAGTAACACTGAAAACGATCTACATGTCGTGAACACAAACGCTGCATCAATACAGTAACACTTATGACGGCTTGACAGCCTTAGTTTCCAACCAAGACGCATTTCGGGCTGTAACTAAACGGCGCAAGTACGAGGCATAAACCACCCACCAGCATAAACACCCTCAGAATTTAAACTGCGTGCTCAATAGCCACGTATTATGCACAATGCGACATCATGTTTAAGAAGGAAAACAAGGCTACATGGCTCTACATTTTACCATCCCATATGCAAACTAGCCTCACGTAGGTAACATAATTACAGACCTTATTGACAGTCATTTCAGGTGTAGTCAACCATTCCTATTGTGTTCCCCCCCCCAGGTCAGCCATCTACAGAAGTTACGCTAAAATAAAACAAATCACACAAGTGAGTCAAACCGGTCGTTGAATCACTTCGGGAAGCCGTTTTGTCGTCAGTCTTCATTCTTCTGATTGATTAAACGTAACGGAGTTCGCTGGCTGAATTCTATTATTTCGCCAAACTGACAACGCCACAGACAAAATGGCTGCCTACACAGAGGCTTTATGAGGGACTGCCATCCTTCTCATTGTACCCAAGGTTTCAGAGGTTGCAATGGGACACCAGGCAAATCAGATTTTCATTTTGAGTCCTTAAACGGAGGACACGCACGATTCACGTGAATTTCCAGAAGGTCTATGAGGGGGCGGTATGATTTTGTGTCTCGCTGACCAACGTAGACACGCCATGAAGCGAACGCGTTCAAATAATTGTGGCGATCGTTTATAAACAGCGTTTCGAGTTAAATAGTTCATGTCTGAAAACGGATTGTCGTACAATTTCTTTAAGAAAAGACACTTATTCACAGCTACGGCTAGATAAGAAATCCGTATCACTATTTAACCTAGCTTGCTAATCGTATGGCTTTGTTGCTTGGTAAAATGGCGGCTTGTTTATGGTGTCTCGATACACAATCGGGGCAATTCGAAGTTAGGCGCACTTCTCGAAACTACTTCCAAAATTTCAGCGGAATTTTGTGGGCAAAAGAAAGGACAGTAATCAGCTGTCCACGCACTTCAAGGTGGAATTAGATGTTCTTGTAGAGTTGCACTCAATGCGTGACGCACCCAGAGAGCGAACACGGGCAGCTGCTGGACGGACACAGATCGCGTCGTGAACAACAAACACGGCAGGCGGGGACCGGGCGAGCGAGCGAGTTCTGCGTTTGTCTCGCTCTAAAGTCCACTGGCACTTCACGCGGCAAACCGAGATATTCAACGGTCTTGCACTGAGAAACTAACTGGAGCTCACTGTGATAAACGTATCCTTGTTATTTGCATATTACTCTCTGTCAAACAACCCAATAAATTAAATATACCCATCTCTGTCGTCTGTCAAAATCAGTGTAAAAGAAGCACGATCGAGTCGTTTCATTTATTGGGTATCCTGCGCAACAATTCAATGCATTCAAAAAACTTAATTCCACCAGAGGTTTCGGGATCGCGATTAAGACCAACGTGACCCACTGACCAGCGATATAAAACTGCTATCGACTTGTTTGCTATTGACGCGTGATCGCATCCATTTCCCCCTTAGCCAAGGTCTACAACCAAATCAACTACTAGTGTAACAGTTGAGGTTTAAAAGAAATGAACATCAAAAAATAAAACCTATATAACCCTAGCTAGATATTCGGGAATTTCTGTCATTTTATCATGCACTATTTTTATTTTTTGCCATAATCAAAGATACTTAATGATTTAATGAAATGAGATTCTGCATACAGTAAAAAAGTGAATTTTAAAGTCAACACGCCCGTAAAATATCAATAATCTAGGAATTCGCCCTGAAAAACAGACCTATTCTTCGTAACGGCGCATTGTTGATAAGAGCGAAAAGGGCGCGTTCGGGACTAACGTTACAAAGTTACAAATATGGCTCAGACAAATATCCCTGTTTATATGCAGCTTAAGCAAGTAGAAAGCGCCGCACTGTAACGCAGCACCAGAAGCTTGTCAGTTGCTTTAAAGTTATCGAATCCGAGCGTCGCAATACCCACAAAATTGGTCATAGTGAATACGACTAAGAGCGCAGTAAACTTTCTCTACACTGTACTGCCCATTCAATGGATCGACATAAACTACACTGCACACGCGTGCGCTTTCCCCCAAAATCAAGGACAGGGCTCAGCCAATAGCACACAGTTAAAATAATAAAACAAACTGTTTAAAGTAATCTTACGCCAGAAGGTGTTCCATTCCGCAGTTCTAGGCCAATTCGTTTCTTCATCTCCATCTTGAAGGAGTTAGCTACACTGTATATTAATCTAGTAACCCAGTAAGAACAGTTGGACTCGCAGGGCTCTTTACACTCAGCTACCGCCTCAAACACAGTGTCGCCACTCAGCCTAACTTGATCACTCGGGGGCAGGGGCAGGCTGGTCGATTGTCGTCACCACTAACCAATCATAGACGTCAAACAATCTATGAACTGCTTCCTGCACACCCATCCTCAACTGTGAACCAATTATTTAGCAAGGCGGAGCCACCAAAATTGTGTTCGGTTGCGCTCATGAGTGAACATTAAACTGACATCTCTGCATTCAATCGCCATCACTTCGGATCTCTTGCAAGCGAGGAAGCAGACCAATATTTTAAAAATCTGAATACATCACGCAATGTAATATTGAAAATTACGAAGCATTAGCTACATGAGTGGTATGTATACTCAAGCTTGGACGGACCAGCTGAATTTGACAGCGATATAGCCTAGCTAAAAGCAGCTCTACCAACAGTTAATTATCCTTCACGATGGTTTAGCAAAAATCGAGCATGTTCTACAAGTAAAACGAAACTGAGCACCGTAACTATAACCAATAAAAAGTATCAGGCTGCAATCAATGTTGATGGCCAACTACATGTGCGAAGTCCTCAAGTAATTCCGAGTATCAATTTACTTGGCGAATGTCCTCGTCTGTCAGCGTGCGGATGGTGTACCGCACAAGAGATGCGAGGGACAGGTATGTGAAAGTAAATGAACACAAATTCAAATTTACCCCTTTTCCTGCGCGAAACACACATTTTTAAGGTGTTTCTATGCGTCTTAAATTGCCCAATTTTAAAGAATTACAAGTCACACCACGTGGCGCATTGGCTTAGGCGGGTGGGGGGCAATGTGTATTATGAACTACAATCAGTCTTCTTCCCTCGTAATTCCACAGCGACATTGGAATTCACCGCCCGTGTATTTCAACATAATCTATTCATGAGTTTATTTATTTCTCTCTCTCTCATACATTGTGTAGTGTAATTTGTATATCAAACGCCACACATCCACCACTGACGGTAACGAAGGTAACTGGGCTCCACGTGAATGCGTGATCTGTACGGAGCCATTAACTGCCCTTGGCAGCAGAACAAATGCAACAATTCCCAACAGTTGTTCTCATAGAACTGTAAGCGATGACCCTTATTTAGCCACTATTGAATTTGTGTGTTTTCGGTCGATATTTCAAGTTATTGGTTCCCGACAAAACAGCTGTAGCTCCAACTTTGGGGTCCCAAAAACGCATGGTGTGCGCATTACTCCTCGCTTAAGTTAATTTAATCGGGCTGTGTAAAAATGTGGCCATTTGTCCGCGAAGTTCACATATGGCCTCGGATGTTGAACTCGACGTACGCGATTGTTATATAAAAAAAGAGAAACTTTTAAGAAATCAGTTAAAGTTTTGCTAAAGCTAACAGCAAAATCACTCCATCATCCGTCAAGGAGGCAGGGCTGTAGCAACAGCCGCTTGAACAATTAACGCAGGCATGTTCCCCTTCAAAAGCAAAGCGAATATTACTAAGACATGGTCAGTACCACAGATAATTCAGTGTAACAACCATCGGTAAAATTCTCAGTTTGCATGTATATTACTAAAAGCCGGAAGTTGGTTATAATAATCTCGGTTCCTTTTCTAGGTCATATCGAATGAGGCAAAAAGTCGCAAATTAACGGTTCAACAATGACGCGCTGCATTCTATGACATTTTAGACAGCATTCAATCGCGCTCTGCGTTCATTCATTTCCAAATCGCAAGCGCAGTCCGACGTTCCTACTACAGTTTCATGTGTTGACAAAGACCAATGACCCAACTGTAGTGCAGTCAGATTCGTGTGTGTGTGCGCGCGCATATATGCACTCGAAGAGCATCCCACATTACTGATTAAACTTTTTAATTTAAGCGACCATCTAGCATAAATGCTTTCTTTAGCAGTCAAAGATAAACATTTCTCCTCGTTAAAATAAACAGACACAGTAGCACGCTAAAAAATAGAACCACGAGCTCGTATTTCGTTATTTGACACACGAAATTTAATCATGCAAATATAGCCTTGCACGGCCTCCGCGGAAACCCCGTTAACATTCTTGATCGACATACTGCTAAGCCACTCGCAACCACTGACACCCTTATTGGGGTTCAGCAAGCTCAGCGTTGTTCTTCTCTTCGCACTCACCATCGATTGGTCAACACAAGTTAGAATGAAGTTTACACCAATCAGAAGAGAGCGTACATACGGAGCGAAGAGAAAAACAAGAATAGCCTTTTCGCGTTACACAATTCAATCCCTTCACTTCCGTTACTCACTGAACGCACATTCCAACCATTGTTTAAAAAAGCAGACTTAGACAGGGTCACCTGACTAGTTCGGCGCCATCTTGTCCGTTGTGTAGAATACATTTCAAACAAAACATTAAACGTACGAAAGAAATTAGTGAACATTACCTACTATTCAGGTCATTTCAGTGTGGAGCTCCGCTGCCGCTTTTAAAGGCACGGAAATGAGAACAGCGACTGCTTGGCATTTTATTGTTTTCACAAATGCACCGGCTTGGTATGCTGGCTTGAAAGAACGCAATTACATGGCGCCTCTCGTTTGAAAGAATGTCATAAAATTTTAAAGAATTTTCGTGACATTTTTTTGCCGTTGCTGCGAAATTGAATCTTCGACTGTCGCTAAGAACAGTTTCCAGTCCGCAACTGTAGGTTTACTTGGAGCCATTTTTGGGTCTCCTTGCGTAGAGAGGACCATTTTCCGCTGGGTGTGTCTCACTGGCTGTCCTGCAATGCTGCAGTTGCTGCGAACGGCAGACTGCGTGTGTTCGCGGCTCTAAATGCACACAGAGCGCTCGGCCTGAGGCACGCCACAATCTCTCTCTCTCTCACTCGCTCTTCGTGAATTCTGAGCAGGCTGTGTACTGTTTCCATTAAAGCACGTAGGGAGCGATTGACGTTTAGTACTGACACGGCACAATGGGGCTGGCAAGTTTTTGCCCACGTCCTTGGGCTAGCTTCAGCTTATTTGATTCTTAAAGAAGGCAACTGCAGCAGGATATATTCAGATCCATTGCTAATCGGGTTCTATAGAATGTTTGATAACGTTATGAAACTGTCCAGAGGGCAGGTAAATTTGTACTTGGCCAATAAACTCTGATGAAGATTAATGTACTATCATGTATTTTGAAAGCCGCCTAACAAACCGTATGCAACTTGTATCGAGAGACGAAATTGAATCTCTGGATGTATTAAGTCTTCGGTTAACGTGAGGTAGACCTTACCCACTAATGCTCATTTTGATATCTACCTTACCCCGCAAATATTAGTAATTATTTTTTTAGAAGACGAATTGCAAGTTCATTGCTACACGAAGAGTAAAAAGTAAATGTGTGTGTTAATGTTATTTCTCATCGAAGTTTGTACCAAGGTTTCTGCAGTCATCGCAAATGGATCAAGGAAATACATAATTTGAGTTGAGGATTTGCTGGATAAATAGCCCAATACTTCCATCTAGCGGTGTAGTTTCTTCAGTCCTCTTGTCCCACAAGCCTTGTGGGTCTCAAATACAATTTACTCGAATTCTAATTTCCAAGATATGACTTGAAAATTGGTCAGCGCCGCAGCGGTGTTTTTGTAGGGCAAGTAGTCAGTGCCTCGGTTACAAAAACTACAACATTATTCAAGATGGCAATCTGAATTGTGTCAAAAATCATGCCAAAAAAAAAAAAAGAAAACAGCGGGAGCTCCGAAGAACTGATCACAAATGTATCGTTTCCAGTGATAGCTGGATTGTTGTTATAAGTAGAGAATATCATCCCTAAAATCACTACACGGCTGAATCAATCCATATCTTAACAAGTCTCAACAAAACAGCACATGAACTCCAAAAAGGTGGTATTCATGACACTATCTTTAATGATTTTGTGCATTATTTTATGGTGGTATCCAGCTCAGCTTTTAGCTTGTGGGGTTTTGGAAGAGGCGTATGAAGGAGTAACCAAAAATTGCAAGAATTTAGAAAATAATCACCTATGGTTACCTAATCAGTGAAAGTACTGCATTTCTGTAAACACATTGTTCAATGTGCACTTTTTTGAATGCACACACTCAGAGATGGATGGATCAAATAGTAAAGGAAGCTCCAAGGACCACTGTTAGAAAATAGCAGACATGTCAAAGGGTCAGAAAATCCCCAAACTTTGATTAGATTTCATTTGCACTACAGCAAGATACTAAAGGGTTGCCGGAAAAGCCTCTTGTCTTCAAAAATTAAACTTTGAACGCAAAAATTAAAATTAAACGCAACAAAGTTTAGGGGGGTATACTGTGATTTGCTTTGTCCGTCTGTGTGTGCGTGTGTCTGTGCGTGCGTCTTTGTGTGCGTGCGTGCGTCTGTGCGTCCGGACCTAGATCTCATAACCTACTCATCCGATTTTGAAAATTTTCTTTCTTGGTGGAAGGTCTATTGACTGTGGTACTGCCCGACTACTTGTTCATGCGGGGGGTATCCTGTAAGCCATGCTTACTGACTAAATCTAGTATTGGAACTTCCAATCGGACTCAGTGCCATGGTCAGATGAGACAAAAATGGAGCTCTTTGGCAGTTAATACCAGAGGTGGGTTTGATGTAAAGACAAAGATGGCATTCTGTAATGGACCTCATCCTCACCGTGAAGTATGGTTGTGGATCATTGATGTTTTTGGGCCGATGTTCAAAGACCCTGGACTATTTGTTAGGATTCATGAAGTCATTGAATCTACTAACAATACAAAAAATATACTCAGCAACAAAAGTTTCTGTGACACCATTTATGTGTATGTTATAAATGACACGCAAAGATCTCAATGCAATCAATATGTTTATTTAACAGGAGAAACACTGACTTTTCAGTGCCAACGTCACTCAAAACGAAAAATGTCATTTTCATGCGTCATGAAGCACTTGTCTGACGTCTAACCAATTGTGACCTTCACACTTCAATACCGGGTGTGACTTCCTCGTGCCATGATGCAAGCAACGCATCTCCGGCGCATGGACCGAATCAGATGTGCCAGAAATTGCTGTGGGATGTCATTCCAAATCTGACGTAGACGTTGTCGCAATTCCTGGAGTGTAGCTGGCGGGTTATCCAACCGCCGCAAACGTCGATCCATCTCGTCCCAAAGATGCTCGATTGGGGACATGTCTGGGGATCTGGCTGGCCATGGCAGGACATTGACATGTTGTTGCATCAGATACTGCTGTACAATCCTTGCAACGTGTGGTCTGGCCTTATCATGTTGCAGCGTTATTCTGGGACCATGTTGCATCAAAAACGGTACCACCAATGGCCGTAGCACTTCATCGCGATATCTTTGACCTGTCAGATTTCCATCAATAACAAGCAAATCTGTTCTGTTTCTAGCCGTGATCCCTCCCCAAATCATGACACTACCACCTCCAAAACGATCAAATTCCTGAACACAGTTGTTGGCATAACGTTCTCCACGTCGACGGTATACACGTAAACGACCATCACATCGGTTAAGCATGAATCTTGATTCATCAGTGAAGAGTACAAGATCCCACTGACGTTGGATCCACCGTCGATGTTGTTGTGCCCACTGTAGACGCAGTCGTCGGTGTTGTACTGTGAGTATTGGACGTCTTGCTGGCCGACGTGGGACAATGCCAAAATGACGGAGACGGCGACGGATTGTCTGTGCAGACAGTCGCCTCAAACCAGGTATCGTTCTTGCAGTTATGGTTGCAGGTTGGAATCGATTTCGGAGATGGGTTGTTCGAATCCAGTTGTCCTGTCTGGGAGTGGTTACTCGTGGACGGCCGCTGCGAGGACGGTCTCTGACATGTCTTGTCTGCTGATGACGCTGCCATAAGTTCCAAATGGTGTTTCGGTGGACATTCAGGCGATGAGCAACTTCCCTCTGCGAGGTTCCGGATTCAATCATCCCAATGGCCCTCCACCGATCATTTTCAGACAGTCTTGGCATTTAGAGGGTAGAGTTCCTGATCCGAAATGGCTGTGTTTTCGATAAGTGATGCTTCCGTCGTTCATCAGGCACAATGTGAACATTCCAAAAATTCTCCTCTTTTATTGCCATCCACAAGCATAATTTACGCACATTTTCACGTGCAAAGTCATTTTCTCGCATTTTCATGCATTCCATTTCAATGTTGTGTTTACGTGTACTGTTTCAGTCTGATATCACCATGTATGACAATTTCATAATTGCGTTATGAAAAATAATTAACAATATTGGTGTCACAGAAACTTTTGTTGCTGAGTATATAAACAATATAATTATTGAGAAACGGAATGCACCAAATGTGTGAAATACTTTATTAATGTTTCGATGGAAACAACCAAAATCACAACAATCATTCAATACAAAATAAATTTACGTAAATTTAAGGTTTCATAATAACTGGCACCCTTCATTTAGTACTGTAATGTGAAAAGAAGCCACGAGATGGCAGTATTGACCTTTTTTCTGTAGCCCAGACTGGAGCCAGGTTTGGGCATGTCCTGGGCATGTCTGAGATGGAAAGTCCCAGAGAATTAAAAAAAAAGTCTAAAAGGTAGGAGGGGTCTGCAAAAGAGTATATAAGGAGGCAAATTGAGAGAGTAAAGTAGTAGGAGAAATTGCAAGGAGAAGGATACATTTGACCAGACCTGTCACTCTTTTCAAGACCTGTGAACCTTTTTGTGGATTTTTGCCTGTGTTGGAGCATTTTCTCACCTGGAACATTACCAAGCAACCCCTTCTCAAGGGATTGTAAATATTTTTTTCTTGTATATTAACAATCTTGGTCAGTTGTATAAACTGTAGGTTAGTGTTGGTCTTTGTTTAATTAAATCTGTTTGAGTTTTAAAATTTTGTCTGTCATCCCTTGCTGTCGTAAATGTCATAACAAATTGGGGCCATAACAAATTTGGGGCTCGTCCGGGATAGACCATTGTGTGAGTCATTTATTCAAAATGTAACATTTCAAATTGTAAAATTGTTTTTTGAATTTTCCTATATATATATATATATATATATAGACACATCAACAGCAATTGATGATTTCTTGGCATCACCAACCGTAGAGGTTTTGAAGTCTTTTAAAAAGACAGAACTGCTAGAAATATGCAGACATATAGAGCTGACAGAGGTAAAACCAGCCATGCGAAAAGCAAGACTGGCTAGAGAGATTGTTGAATATTACATTGATGAAAGTGTGTTTGCACCAGGAGATCTGGAACAGTTTCCAGTGGAAAATCCAAATATAGAAATGGAACTTAAATTAAAAATGCTTGAGATTCAAAGGGAGGAAAAAGAAAAACAAAGAGAATTTGAGAGAGAAAAATTAGCAAGAGAAGAGAAAAAAGAAAGGGAGGAAAAAGAAAAACAAAGAGAATTTGAGAGAGAGAAAAAAAGAAAAACAGAGAATTTGAGTTTGAAAAATTAGCAAGAGAGAGAGATTTCGAGTTTCAGAAATTCAATAGAGAAGAAAGGTTCCAAATGGAGCAAATAAAAATAAAGGCTGAAAACTAATTTTGTGTGAAGCTGGTGCCTCCATTTTTGGAGAAGGACGTTGATAACTATTTCCAGTGCTTTGAAAAGGTAGCTAAAAGTTGTCAGTGGCCAAAGGAACACTGGCCTCTGATGTTGCAAAGTGTCCTCAAGGGTAAAGCTCAACAAGCCTATTCGGCTTTGTCTGCAGATGATTCCTCTGATTATGAGGTTGTCAAAAAGGTTATTTTGAGAGCTTATGAGTTGGTTCCAGAGGCTTACTGACAGAAATTCAGAGGTCTGAAGAAATCTGACAATCAGACTTATGTGGAACTTGCTAAGGAGAAGAAGGTTTGCTTTGAGCGCTGGTGTACTTCTATGGAGGTCAAGGATGATTTCAACTCACTAAAAGAGATGGTGTTAGTTGAAGAATTCAAGAACTGTGTTAAGGATGATATTAAGACCTACCTGAATGAGAAGCAAGCCCTGAATTTGCAGTCAGCTGCCAAATTTGCAGATGAATATGTTCTCACACATAAGTCCAAATTTCAGTCTAGCAGTCACAATAGATGGTCCCAATTTCAGAAAAAAGGTAATGATGATACCCAAGATTCCTCACCTAAAACCGAAGACAAACCTGGTGATGGTGCTCAGAAATCCAGTGGTGCCGTCCTGCACATTGAATAGTCATGACTCAGGTGGTTCGCCCCACGACTCTGTTCGGCCTACTATGGTTTCTCTGTTTGAGGACTTATTAGACACTTTTATCAGTTCTCTGTTCAGCCAGCCAGATGGGTCTGGTGATTCTGATATGTCTGGAGACTTGTCTCTCTCCAGAAAGCAGTTGATTCAGGAGCAAACTAATGATCCTGAAATTTGTGCACTAAGGAGGAGAGCCCTTCCTTATAAAGAAATAGATGCAGTTTCAGTTGGGTATTATCTCAGGATGGTGTGTTGATGCCGAAGTGGCGCCCTCCTGATATCCCTGCCAATGCAGATTGGGCAGTGGTTAGGCAAATAGTTGTTCTGAAGGTCTACAGGAATGAGATCTTAACAATGGCTCAAAGTTTACCTTTAGGAGGTCATCTTAGTGTTAACAAGACTGTTGACAAAATCATGAAACACTTCTTCTGGCCTGGGCTTCGGAAAGATGTCTCCAACTTTTGCAAAACCTGTCACACTTGTCAGGTAGTTGGAAAACACCAGTTAGACCCACCTGTAGCTCCATTGCAGCCTATCCCAGCATTTGGGGAGCCCTTCTCTAAGGTCATTGTTGATTGTGTTAGTCCATTACCCAAGACTAGATCTGGAAATCAGTACTTGTTGACAATCATGTGTGCATCTACCAGATTCCCTGAAGCCATTCCTCTACGCAACATCAAGGCAACTGCAATCTCTAAGGCTTTGATAAAGTTTTTCACGTTGTTTGACCTTCCCAGGGAAATTCAGTCAGACTAAGGTAGCAATTTCACTTCCGGATTGTTTCAGCTGGTTGTGTATGAACTAGGTGTGAAGCAGATTCTTTCCAGTGCCCATCATCCAGAGAGTCAGGGTGCCTTAGAGCGGTTTCAATCCAATCTCAAGACCACGATGAGTACTTATTGTTATGACAATGAGAAAAACTGGGATGAAGGTGTTCATTTGCTGTTGTTTGCAGCTAGAGAAGCAGTGCAGGAGTCTACTGGATTTAGTCCGTTTGAGCTAGTGTTTGGCCATGAAATGAGAGGACCTTTGCTATTGTTGAGTGAATAAGGTAAGAGAAAGAGGCGCATATCAGTCTGTTAGACTATGTTAGTAAGTTCAAAGAAAGATTGCGTGCAACTTGTGACCTAGCTAAAGAGAACTTGAAATCAAGTCAGGGAAAAATGAAAACTTGGTATGATCATAAGGCTAGAAGCCGTGAGTTTAAACCAGGAGACAAGGTCCTTGTGTTGTTTCCCTTGCAGTCGAATCCATTGCAGGCTAGATTTCATGGTCCTTATGAAATTCTAACAAAACTCAATGATCTCAATTACATTGTGAAGACTCCAGATAGGAGAAAGTCAAAACAGTTGTGTCACATTAACATGCTGAAGCCTTATCATGATAGGAATGCTAGGGTTGCAGCTGTCACTTCAGATCCTCCTATGGCCAAGACTTGTGAAGATGAGGGGGAGTTTCAAGATGATGAACCTCGAATTAAAGCTGAAATTCTTTCATGTAAATTGTCAAATTCTGAAGTGTGGCAAAATTTTGATGTAAAACTCCAGCACTTAGAACCCTCACAGAAAGATCAGTTTGAGAGGTTGATCAAGAAATATAAAGATCTATTTGCTGATGTTCCAAAGAGAGGTTCTGTAGCATCTCATGATGTAGATGTTGGTGATGCCAAACCAATGAAACATCATCCGTACCGGATGAATCCTGAAAAGAGAAAGATTGCTGAGAAAGAGGTTGAGTACGTGTTAGAACATGACATTATCAGACCCTCTAACTCAGATTGGAGTTCACCCGGTGTGCTAGTTCCAAAACCTGATGCAAGTACTAGATTCTGTACAGATTATCGCAAAGTCAATGCTGTAACTAGAACTGATGTGTTTCCAACACCTAGGATTGATGATTGTATCGGTAGAGTAGGGCAAGCAAAGTTTCTGATCAAGAATGATTTATTGAAGGGTTATTAGTGTGTGCCGTTAACTGAGAGGGCCAAGAGCATCTCTGCTTTTGCCACACCATCTGGGTTGTACCAGTATGAAGTCCTACCCCTTGGCCTGAAAAATGCCCCAGCTACATTCCAAAGGATGATACAGTCTACAATCGCCGGATTGCCACACACGGGTGCGTACATTGACGAACTGATCACATGGAGTGACTCCTGGCAAGAACATCTGAAAGATGTGGAGACGTTGTTCCAGCGCTTGACCCAGGCCAACCTGACTGTTAACCTGAACAAGAGTGACTTTGGTTGTGCGACTGTCGCGTATCTTGGCTATGTCATAGGCCAGGGTAAGGTAGCACCCATCAATGCTAAAGTCCAGGCCATCATGGACTTTCCAGTTCCTGATGACAAAAAAGCTTTGCAGCGCTTCCTTGGAATGATCGGGTACCACCGCAAGTTCTGCAGTAACTTTGCTGGGATTGCTCTCAGTCTCACCAACCAACTGAAGAAAGGCGTAAAGTTCACTTGGGATGAAGCATGCCAGAGAGCCTTCGATCGCCTGAAGTCTCTGCTGTGTCGCTTCCCCGTGCTCAAATCTCCTGACTTCAACAAACCGTTCTCCATCGCGGTCGATACTAGCGTCAAAGCTTGTGGATCTGTGCTCCTAAAGAGATGTGACTCTGATGACATTGAGCATCCCGTGGCATACTTCTCCAGGAAGTTCAATCGCCACCAAAAGAACTATTCCACAATAGAGAAGGAGCTGTTGGCTCTGGTTCTATCCTCACAAAACTTCGAGGTTTATGTTTGTACAAGGCAAAAGCCAATGATTGTGTGCACTGACCACGATCCGTTAATGTTTTTGAGTAAGATGAAAAACAAGAATCGGAGATTGTTGAATTGGAGTTTGATTTTACAGGAGTTTGACTTGGAAATTAAACATATAAAGGTTACTGACAATGTAATTGCTGATTGCTTATCCCGTGTTCGAGTATGTGTATATATCACATGTTTATTAGCATATTGTAGTATATGTATGTATATATATATATATATATATATATATATATACACACAAGTGTCTATGCAACCATTTTTATATTGAAAAGAAAAGTTTTGCCTGTATGAGTCAAAATTTTTCACTTTGGAATGGAGGTGTAATGTGGAAAGAATTGACCTTTTTTTTTGTTAATCCCAGACTGGAGCTAGGTTTGGGCATGTCCTGGGCATGTCTGAGATGGAAAGTCCCAGAGAATTTAAAAAAAGTCTAAAAGGTGGGAGGGGTCTGCAAAAGAGTATATAAGGAGGAAAATTGAGAGAGTAAAGTAGTAGAAGAAATTGCAAGGAGAAGGATACATTTGACCAGAATTGGCACTCTTTTCAAGACCTGAGAAGCTTTTTGTGGATTTTTGCCTGTGTTGGAGCATTTTCCTCACCCGGGACATCACCAAGCAACCCCATCTCAAGAGACTGTAAATATTTTTTTCTTGTATATTATCAATCTTGGTCAGTAGTATAAATTGTAGGTTAGTGTTGGTCTTTGTTTAATTAAATTTGTTTGAGTTTAAAAATTTTGTCTGTCATCCCTTGCTGTCGTAAATGTCATAACAAATTTGGGCCATAACAGTACTTAGTGCAACCACCTCTGGCAAGGAAAACAGCATGGAGTCTTTTCCTGTAATTTTTGACAAGGTTAAGGTTCTCATTTTAGGGGATTTTGTACCATTCCCCCGAGCAGATCCTTTCAAGATCCTTCACATTCTTGGGTTCGCATTTATTAACTGCCTTCTTCGACTCAGCCCACAGGTTTTTGGTTGGATTCAGGTCTGGCGACAGAGATGGTCATTGCAGAACGTTGATCTTGTTGTCACAGAACCATTCCTGTGAGGTTCTCGAGGTATGGTTAGGGTCATTGTCTTGTCGGAAAGTCTACCGACGGCTAAGTCCTAGCCTTCTGGCAGAGGCAACCAGATTGGTAGCCAAAATATCCTGATACTGGGTGGATTTTATTGTACAATTAATCTTGACCAGTTCCCTGGACCTCTTGAATTAAAACCCCAATTCCAAAATAGTTGGGACGAAATGTAAATTGTGAATAAAATCAAAATGCAATGACTTTCAGATCACGAGCCAATATGTTACTTCCAGTAGAACATAAATAACATTTCAAATGTTGAAACTGAGACATTTTACATTTTATCCTCAAAACAAGCTTATTTCCAATTTTATGGTGGCAATAGGTGTCAAAAAAGTTGGGACACAGGCAAAAAAAAAAGGGCTGAAAGAGCCATTAATATATAAGAGAATCAGCTGAAAGAACATTTAGCAAGTAATTAAGTTAACTCGCATCAGGTGTGTAACATGGTTGGCTATGAAAGGGAAGTCTTAGAGAGGCTGAGTATCTGAAAAGTAAAGATGGCCAGAGGCTCTCCAACCTGTGAAAGCTTGAAAAAAAAAATTATGGAATACTTTCAAAACAATGTTCCTCAATTTCAAATTGCAAAGGCTTTGAAGGTCTCATCATCGACAGTGCATAACACCATCAAAAGATTCAGAGAAACTGGAAAAATCTCTGTGTGTAAGGGACAAGGCTGAAGACCTTTACTGGATGATCTTTGGGCCCTCAGACGCCACTGCATCCATCACCGACATGATTCTGTCATTGACATTACTATATGGGCACAGGAATACTTCAAGAAACCACTGTCTGTAAACACAGTGCGCCGCGCCATCCACAGATGCCACCTAAAACTCTATCATGCAAAAAGGAAGCCATTGTTGCGCATGATCCAGAAGCACCGTTGTGTTCTGTGGGCCAAGGCTCATTTCAAATGGACTGTAGCAAATTGGCAAAGTGTCCTGTGGTCAGACGAGTCCAAATTTGACATTCTTGTTGGAAATCATGGGCGTCGTGTCCTTCAGGCTAACAGAACTCTCCAGCAGCTGGAAGCCTGTATTAAGCAAGAGTGGGATCAAATTCCAATGGCTAAACTCAAGAAACGTGTCTCCTCAATGGCCAGATTCCTCCACTATGTGTTAAAAAGAAGAGGGGATGCTACACCATAGTAAACAGGCCCCTGTCCCAACTTTTTTGAGACTTGTAGCAGCCATCAAATTTGAAATGAGTTCATTTTGTGGATAAAATTGTTAAATTTCTCAGCTTCAACATTTGCTATGTTATCTCTGTTCTGTTGTGAATAAAATTCTGGCTGGTGTGATTTGAAAGTCACTGCGTTTTGATTTATATTCACAATTTACTCTTTGTCCCAACTATTTTGGAATTACGGTCGTAAAACAGCCCCAAAACATTACTGACCCACCATCTATTTCAGCACGGGTATGAGTTGCTTCTCCTTGTATGCTCCTCTGTTTTGACGCCAACCATGCCGATGCTGTATCTGACGGAAACCTGCAATTTTGGTCTCATCTGACCAAAGAACATTGTTGCAGTCGTAATTTAAATGACATTTGATGAACTCCAAGTGCTTTCTTCTGTGTCTTTTGGTCAGAAAGGGCTGTATTCTGGCAAACCCTCCAAAGAGCCTATGTCTAGCTAGAGCCAAGACATGAAACTTTGCTTCCATGTAAGCTCGTCAAATTGTTCACCATTTCCATGGTAACAGAGGTCAAAGTTGACAATATGGCAAAATTTCAGTTTTGATAGTCTGCACCTCTGAAACTATTGAGGCAATCTCAGAAAATTTGCACTCTTGATCTACATAGTAGCTACTTGAAATATACTCACTGGGGGCTTTCCCAGTGACCTGCTTTGGCAGCCATTTTAAATCAAAAATGACTGATTTCCAATTTTAGCATAAATGTTCATTTCCAGAATTCTGCAACTGTTGATGATATAGATGCTATCTATAACAAAAATGAAATTACTTCATTATTTAATAGGCATTTATCAACTGTTTTGGATATAGAGTTCATTTATTACATCAAGGACTTGTTATTCTTGGCTATTTCGGTTCATTGTCAACCAGGAA
Source organism: Gymnothorax reevesii (assembly GCA_029721435.1). NCBI lineage: Eukaryota > Metazoa > Chordata > Actinopteri > Anguilliformes > Muraenidae > Gymnothorax > Gymnothorax reevesii. The sequence continues at coordinate 66,240,375 of CM056588.1, read as the reverse complement.
TTTCAGTATGAACTCAAATTTCACTGCAGTGCCCTGCCTTTGTAATTTCTGATATATGTGTCTTTTTAGGGCAGACTGAAATCTGACAGTGCTTGAGAGGATCAAACAAATGTTCTCCACCTTTCAATGACTATACGACAGATAAAAAAACTGTATTGATTACTTTTCAAGATTTTGTACCTCATATCTCGATTATTTTCAGAACGCTTCTTGCTGCCTTATTTTGCAATGTTTCAGCACTGTAGCACTTGAAGGCATTCCATCAAATTGCCACCTCATCTTTATTTCAAGAGGAAATTTAATTCAGTCCTTGTCATTGGATAACTAACAAATGTAAGTAATGGCTTTCGATGGCTGTCTTGGAGACAGTCATTGCTGCTTGCAGCTATTATTATTATTATTATTACAGTCATTCAGATTCTAATGAAGTCATACAAACCCCAATTCCAATGAAGATGGGACATTGTGTACAATGTGGATAAAAACAGAATACATTGATTTGCAAATCCCTTTCAACATACATATTCTATTGAGTATACTACAAAGGCAAGATATTTAATGTTCAAACTGATGAACTTTATAATTTTTTTGGAAATATTCACTCATTTTGAATTTGGTGTCTGCAATACACTCCAAAAAAGCTGGGACAGGGGCATGTATTCCTCTGTGTTACATCACCTTTCCTTTTAAAAACACTCAATAAGCGTTTGGGAACTGAGGACACTAATTGTAGAAACTTTGTAGGTGGAATTCTTTCCCATTCTTTCTTGATGTACGACTTCAGTTGCTGAACAGTCGGTGTCTCCATTGATATATTTTGCGCTTCATAATGCGCCACACATTTTCAATGGGAGAGAGGTCTGGACTGCAGGGAGGTCAGTCTATTACCCGCATTCTTTTACTATGAAGTCACCCTGTTGTACCACATGCAGAATGGGGCTTGGCATTGTCTTGCTGAAATAAGCAGAGATATCCCTGAAAAAGACGTTGCTTGGATGGCGGCATATGTTGCTCCAAAACCTGTATGTACCTTTCAGCATTAATGCTGTCTTCACAGATGTGCAAGTTACCCATGCCATGGGCATTAACACATCCACATACCATCACAGATACTGGCTTTTGAACTTTGTGCTGTGAACAATCTGGATGGTCCTTTGCCTCTTTAGTACGGAGGACACAACGTCCATGATTTCCAAAAACAATTTGAAATGTGGACTCGTCAGACCACAGCACACTTTTTTCACTTTGTGTCTGTCCATCTCAGATGAGCTCGGGCCCAGAGAAGCCGGCGGCGTTTTTGGGTGTTGTTGATATGTGGCTTTTGCTTTGAATGGTAGAGCTTTACTTTGCACTTGTAGATGTTCCCACGAACTGTGTTAAATGACAATGTTTTTCCAGAGTGTTCCTGAGCCCACATGGTGATATCCTTCACAGAATGATCTTGGTTTTTAATGCAGTGCTGCCTGAAGGACTAACGGTCACAGGCATTCAATGTTGGTTTTCGGCCTTGTTGCTTACGTGTAGAGATTTTTCCAGATTCTCTGAATCTTTTAGTGATATTATGGACTGTAGATGATGAATTCCCTAAAGTCCTTGCAACTGCACATTGAGAAACGTCGTTCTTAAACTATTGAAGTATTTATATCCCCGAACGCCGAATGGCGTTCCGGGGATATTATGTTTTTGGTCAGACCGCCGCCGCTGCACTACGTGTTAACGCGATAACTTCAGTAATATTTCAATTACAAATTTCAAATTTTGCACATAAGTAAGTATCATTAAGAGAAAGAACTGATTTGATTTTGGACAGTTTACGATGTCTAGATTGGCCACCAGGGGCCAAAAACTGATTCAGGTGTTAACGCGATAATTGCAGTAATATTTCAATTAGAAATTTCAAGTTTTGCATATAAGTAAGTATCATAAAGAGGAATAACTGATTTGATTTTGGACAATTTACAATTTCTAGATTGGCCACCAGGGGCCAAAAACAGAAAAAAATCACCGTTCCGCGATAACTTCAGTAATATTTTAATTACAAATTTCAAGTTTTGCACATAAGTATCATAAAGAGGAAGAACTGATTCGATTTTGGACAATTTACGATGTCTAGATTGGCCATCAGGGGCCAAAAACTGATTTACGTGTTAACGCGATAACTGCAGTAATATTTCAATTAGAAATTCCAAGTTTAGCATATAAGTAAGTATCATAAACAGGAAGAACTGATTGATTTTGGACAATTTACAATTTCTATTTGGCCACCAGGGGCCAAAAAACGGAAAAAATCACTTTTTTATCATATGTCTGGAAATATTTGTCCGACTGACCACAAATCAAGTGCAAATGATGTGTCCCACGATGACATTATATCTGTTTGGTTCAAAATTTTGGTGGAGCTTTGTCACATAAAATTCACCATTTTTGCTATATCTTTGGAGCTATTTTTCCAATTGACATGAAACTATGTGCAACTGCAAGGTCATGACCTCACAACGTGTCACATGATGACATCATACCTGTATGGTTCAATATTTTGCCACCAGGTGGCACTTTGTGAGGGAAAATTACCATTTTGGCCATATCTTCAGAACCATTTGTCCGATTGACCTGAAATTAAGTTCAAATGCAAGTCTATTCAAGGATTGGGGGCGTTCGGGGATATACCCCCAGCCGTCGCCTCTGACGGCATAAGCCTAGTTGCTTACGCAGGTGTTCACAAAGTGGTGAACCTCACCCCATCCTTGCTTGTGAATGACTGAGCCTTTTGGGGATGCTCCTTTTACACCTAATGATGACACTCACCTGTTTCCAATTAACCTGTTCACCTGTGGAATCTTCCATACAGGTGTTTTCTGAGCATTCCTCACCTTTCCCAGTCTTTTGTTGCCCCTGCCTCAGCTGTTTTTGGAAAGTGTGGCAGGCATCAAATTCAAAATGAGTGAATATTTCCAAAAAAACAATGAAGCTTATCAGTTTGAACATCAAATATCATGTCTTTGTAGTGTACTCAACTGAATATACAGCGCCCTCCATAATTATTGGCACCCCTGGTTAAGATGTATTCTTTAGTTTCTAATAAATTTAGTTTTTTTTAGGACTGTCGCGTCGTGATTCATTTAAGCGCAATAAAAGTAACTGCCACTATGAGGCAGGCAGATGTGCTTGCTTATTACCTTATATATGACACATACCTAATGCGGTCATTTGAAATGCTTCCGGGAAGAAAACTGTGATTTGAAGTCCGCTAATTACCACTGAGGTTGGACAGCTTCCATCGCCGTGGCATAATTAGCTCACCTTAAATCAATTCCCGTGTACTTTGCCTAACTTGCAATCAAGCCATTTATTCAGCCACCTGACAAATCAAAACCAAAATGTGGCCTATAATGATTAAGAGGTGATAATGAGAAGCAGATAGACCTAACCAGCCTGCCGTGTTTGATTGAAAGAATTTCAAATGCATTAACAATTTGCATGTCACGTTCTGTACGCTTGAACTGAATGTTTTCCAACCTCACTTTTGGTTATTTAGACGCTCAAAAGTAAATAAAATAAAGTGCCATGATTTACATTATTCTAAATTACTCTTGTTCAGTTATCGACTAAAAAAATGCCTCAAATTTGCAGCAAAGATTTGCCTGAACGTGCATTGCCAAATCTTTGGTGCATTGACTATTCCCTGCAGTGCAAACATATTCTCTCTCGCATTCACGTTCGATATGCTTCACAAAATGTTTTCCACTTTACGTAGCTGATATTTTTAAGCTCTTAAAACCAGGGCTATCTTTGAATAATTTCATTTTTTAAAAAATATCTTCAATAATGCATACAAAATTCCTCAATGAGAGGTGGAATTCAGAGGTTTGCTATTTATTCAGATTATTGAAATTCTTTCAATCTAACACGGCAGCCTTAGGTCTGTCTGCTTCTCATTATCTCTTCTTAATCATTATAGGCCAAATTTTGGTTTTGATTAGTTAGTTGGCTGAATAAATGGCTTGATTGCAAGTTAGGCAAAGTACACGGGAAGTGATTTAAGGTGAGCTAATTACGCCAAGGCGATGGAGGCTGTCCAACCTCGCTGGTAATTAGCGGACTTCAAATCACAGTTTTCTTCCCGGAAGCATTTCAAATGATCGCATTAGGTAAGTGTCATAGAAAAGGTAATAAGCAAGCACGTCCGTCTGCCTCATAGTGGCAGTTACTTCTATTGCGCTTAAATTAATCGCAATTAATTAACGCGACAGCCCTAGTTTTTTTCTAAATAATATAGGACCACAGTGAGAAAAAGAGGAAAATCCAACCTTTAATTCAAGTGCATTTATTCAATGGGAAAACAATCCCGCATTTAGAAATAATTCTTTAGCATCAAATCATGAGTGCCACAATTATTTGCATTCCTGATGTTAATACTTTGTACAACCCACTTTTGCCAACATAACAGCACCTATTCTTCTCCTATAATGTTTCACAAGATGGGAGAATACTGAAGGAGGGATCTTCGACCATTCCTCTTTGCACAATCTCTCTAAATCATCCAGTGACCTGGGTCCTCTCCTCCGCACTCTCCTCTTCAGCTCACTCCACAGGTTTTCAATGGGGTTGAGGTCTGGGGACTGAGATGGCCATGGGAGGAGCTTGATTCTGTGTCTGCTGAACCATTTCTGTGTAGATTTGGCCACATGTTTAGGGTCATTATCTTGCTGAAAGACCCAGTGACAACCCATCCTCAGCTTTCCAGCAGAGGCCACTAGATTTTGATATAAAATGTCCTGGTATTTCAAAGTGTTCAGGATGCCATGCACCCTAACAAGGTTCCCAGGGCCTCTGGAAGAGAAACAGCCCCACAGCATCAACGATCCTCCCCCAGACTTCACAGTGGGCATGAGGTGCTTTTCTGCATACTCATCTTTTGTGTTCCGCCAGAACCACTCAGAGTGTTTGTTGCCAGAAAGCTCCTTGGTCTCATCTGACCAAAGCACACGGTCCCAGTTGAAGTCCCAGTACCGCTTGACAAACTCCAGACGTTTGCGTTTATGATTGTGAGTGAGAAAAGGTTTTGTCCGTGCATGCCTCCCAAACAGCTTGTTGGCATGTAGATAGTGCCTGATAGTTGTTTTGGAGACTTTATGACCCCAAGATGCTACCATTCATTGCAATTCTTTGACGGTGAGCTTTGGAGAACTTTTTATTTCTCTTACCATCCTCCTCACTGTGCGTGGTGGCAAAATAACCTTGCGTCCTCGTCCAGGCTTGTTTACCACTGTTCCAGTTGTTTTAAACTTCTTAATGATTCCTCTGACAGTAGATATGGGCAGGTGCAGGCGAGTGGCTATTTTCTTGTAGCCATTGCCTGATTTGTGAAGGTTGATACACATCTGCCTTACTTGAATGGTGTTTTCCTTTGTCTTTCCCATGTTGAAGAGTGGATAAGAGAAATGGCCTCTGTGTCACATCATATTTATACCCCAGGGAAACAGGAAGTGATGATTTACTAATTAAATGTTGCTAGATACTTTGATAAACTTTGTAAACTATTGTAGAAATGACAGAAATACTTCAATTACATTTAATTCCTAGGAATTGTTATTGCCAATAATTGCCAATAATTGTGGAACAGGTGATTTTATGAAAAATAATTATTTCTTAGAGATTTTTTCCCTTTAAATTCACTTGAGTTGAAGGTTACATTTTTCCACAATTTTCAGTGTGAGAGTATGCTTCTGCAATAAAAATTGAATTTATTTTAAGGCTTTTAACACATCTTAACCAGGGGTGCCAATAATTATGGAGGGAGCTGTAGGTCGAAAAAGGATTTGCAAATCAGTCTATTTTGGTTTTTTTCATGTTTTACGCAACATCCCAACTTCATTGAAATTGGATTTGTATTATTGCACTATTATATCATAGCTGGTTATCAAAAATATGTATGATAAGATTGAAATATCATTGTTCATGCATACATATAACGCTACTATAGATTTCCACCACACTATATTTAATTTAATACAAGACCAAGTATTTCATTTTTTTACTTTACAAACTAATTTAATTTTTTGAAATTGGCATGCATGCTGAATTTGATGCCTGCAACACATTTCAATAAAGTTGGCACAAGGGCGATATAAGACTGAAAGCGCTGAAATGCTAAAAATGGGTGTACTGGCTTTGTACAGGGGATGTTATAATGCTTGAGTATTAAAGGAGCTATAACAGAAGAACCGTTTGTTTACAAAGAATAAGTGGTTGAAGCATTCCCCTTTGCCGATAACTGTGTAATCCAACCATTTAAAACAAACCTAAAGACACCCTATAGATAGCATTGTACTATTCAGGGAATATGGAGAACTTGTTGCATAAAGGATTTGATTGAAAATAAATTCTGAAGGCTGCCAATCTTCAATCATTTAGTTGGCACTGCACAGAAAAGTGCATGCTGTAATTACAGGTACATTCGCTGGGTTTAATTTACAAACCCTATATCAATAAACATCACTGTGTCACAACCCTTGTATGAGTGCCTTCTGTGCCTCCTTCCAGTCAGTTACTTGTGTGTCGATTAGAGGTCATGTCTCATCCTGTGTGCTTCTGTGTCCCCGGCTGTGTCTCGTTTCAAAGTTCTCACTCCTTGTGTGACGACTGCGGGGACTTGTGGACATGGCTACGTTGTGCTGCGTCGCTCTTGATTGACAGCTGCCCTGGCGGAGAGCATGCCTGCGCTCTCCTGCGTTACTAATTATCACCTGGCCCATACCTGCGATTACTTCTATTTAAATTTGACTGCTTCAATTGGACGTGGCCCGTGTAGTAGTAGGCTGCACGATGGCCATTTGATTGGTGCCGGTCTTTGTAAACTTGCCAGATTCCTCAGTAAAGGATTTGTGTAAACTTGAATTTTGGTCTGCTCATTGTTTGTGTTTGTTGCGTTTTTTTTTTTGGAGCCAAGCGTAACACCTTGTCCCTGTGACATGTACACTGGCAGTCAATAAAAATGCATTAATGGGGGCACCCCAGTGGCTCATCGGTTTAAGCGCACATACAATAATGGCTGGGTCCCTCCTGTAGCGACCTGGGTTCGATTCCGTCTCGGGTTGTTTATTGCTGGTCTTCCCCCGTTCCTCTCCCTAGCTTTCCTGTCTCTCTCTTCACTGTGTAACTGTCAAATAAAGGAAAAATTCCCAAAAAATCATCTTTAAAAAAAAAAGATGCATTAATGTCAGAAACATTTTTATTGTTTTGGAGAATGGGTGCGCACATCCAAAAAGGTAATCCACAAGCATGTCAGATATTAAAAGTACACTCTCAGAAATAGGGGTACAGCAGGAGTCCATTTCTGTTCCCCAAGGTACATTCAGCACTTATGTACCCTTTAGGGTTAATCATAGGACCTCAAGGTGCCTGTTTGAACCTTTTTAAGGTCTAAAAGGTACTTTTATGTTCCAAAACAAAAAAAAACCCACTTATATGATACAACAGCAGTACCTTTGAGGGTACTGCCCCAGTGACAAGCCTTGGTGGTCACTGGGTTGTGGGTTTAGAAGTGGGTTTTTATTTTTTTTGGAACATTAAAGTTCCTTTAAGACCCTAAAAATCATGTGATATTGGCCGCTCTCTTTCTGTTTCCCATATGCATGACGAAGATCCAGGGTGATTGAAACATTGTTCTGTTTTTTAATTAATAAAGTTTATATTTTTGGAGCTAGAGCAGTGTGCAGAGCACTCTACAGAAACATTTTTATTCTCATTCAGCAGGTAGTGACACACCATGTGGTTAAATGCTGCAATAGACATTACACAAGCAATTCAGATCATTGTTAACCAAAACCAAAGAAAAGAAAATGGTCACTGTTCATTACGTAATCAGTTGTGACCCATCAGGCAAAGAAAGATGACTTCAGCAGGCTTCAATACTGAGTGTGTCCACCAGCAGCATTGATGCGGGAGGTGCGTCTGCACCTCTTACTGGGTACGTCATTGCAGGCACTGAAATGAGAGGAGTTCCCACTCTTCCTGCAGTGCCTCCGTCACGTGGAGTCTGCTGAGCGGACGTGGACTGCGTATTGCTAGGAGCCAATTCATGATGTCCCACACATGCTCAGTGGGGTTGAAATCTGGGGAATATGCGGACCCGGGAATCACACTGATATTTTCAGCCACCAGGCACGTAATGGCACAGCATGAAGCCGTGTGTTATCCTGTTGGAATGTGGTGGTGACAGTGACGTTGTTCACGTGATAATCCCAGCATAGTCATTTTCATGTCTCAGGTGAAACTGTTTTTGGGTTCTGCTTTTGTTGGACCTTGTTTGTCACAACCTGGTGAATCTGTATGTTTTGACCAACTTTCTCAACAACTCAACGACAACCAACAACTCAAGTTAGTGCTTTTCACACTGACTAAATTTTAAAGTGTGACCTCAGCCGTTTTCAACTTAAAGTCCTGTGAAAATCTGTGACCTTCAGTGTGACTTTTCTAGGTCACTTACGATGAAAAGTCATGGTGACAAATAAAAGCGCATGTAGGTGTTCCTATGTTCTCATAATAGTAAACGTCTGTCAGTCTGCAACTGTTTTTTGACTAATGATTGAAGATATATTATTTTCCCCAATGACCTTGACACCCCCTCCCCCCCCCCAACATTTTATCCCCAATCTCTACAAAGACTATCAAAGCTACCCAATCATGCAGCATATGTTTGGCAGCAGAATTGAAAGATGCACATTTTGGTTGTGGTTTGAAGTCAATGTGATGAATTTGAAAGAATTTATTGCAAAAAAAACAAACATTTTGATATGTCTGATGACCTTGACCTGATCACCCTCAAAATGTAGTCATCCATGGACCATTGCCCACCTACCACGAAGGTTTGAAGGCAATTAGTGCAACTGTCTGTGTAATGATTCGTGCAGAGGAACCAGTTGCAGCTCAGGGATAATCCAAAAATCATAAGCCTTTATTGCAAAAAGGGTCCAGACCAGAAGTCACAAGGATTGTGTTGTGGATTATATTTTAGTTTTTCTCATCATATTCATCAGTAGACTAATTGCCATGTTGAATAACCATAATCAATAATCATAATCAGTAACCATATCATGTAGGCAGCAGTAACACACACACATAACATAACACATGCATACATACAAGTAGTTCACATACGCATAGGGAGGGGATGAGCAGTGCAAACGCACGCACACACACACACACACACACACACAGACACACATACATACAAGCAGTTCACAGACAGACATACACACTTACAAGCAGTTCAATTCACACACATGAGCAGCTCACACACACATAAGCAGCAGCTTCTGTAGCTTTGATTAGTAAGCAGGTTTCTGTTTAGTTGATTCTAAAACATAATCAGAGGATGTATTTGATTTCTGTAGCTTTGATCAATATTTGTTCAGTAAAACCATTAGTTGTTACTGAAAACATAATCGATAGCCCAGACTACGTAGAAGTATGTTGAAGTACATTTAACTCGGTTAAAGTAAGTTCTAGTACGGCCAAAAACGTAGTAGCCCTTAGTTGCCCATAGATTCACACCAAATTTGTTGATTATGGGGTGCACTACATTCGGCTACAGTTGTTACAACGGTGAACTACGTATAACTAAATTAAACTAAGTTACTGTTACGTTAGTAAAAAATGCCTGCTACCATAGCTATCTTTTGAACATGCCCAACAGGAAAATCTCCTTGCACGGTTTTCTCAGGTTAATGGCCAAGTTATTTTTACAGATAGCCACGGATGGCTACATTTGGCTTCGTTAAGCTACGGAGGCTTCCACTACGCTTATTCTAGGTTCCCACTATCACGATTCGTGGCATGATTGAAATCGTAGTCTTAATCATGGAGTAATCATAGTGATCCTATCCGATCTTATCAGATCTTGAGGTCAGTCGTACAGAAAAGTTTTTCATGAATTCAAAAATTTCCTAAGATCAACATGGTTAATTGTCAATCGTGATCATTGCTTCACCTCATATCCAAACCTGAAATTTCAGAGAGGTTCCACTATCCGCTACGAATGGCCAATTGTGGCGTTTGTTACGGAGCGCATGACAGTGGGAACTGATCATTAACTATGTTATTTAACGTATGTGTAACCACCCTGTTACCCAGTTATTACTATGTCCACTCCGTTTGCTGTCAAGATCAGCAAAGTTTACGGTATAAATGGTGCCAATCAAGGCCGCCCTCATGTGGTAGCAAGATTTCTCTATTAATAGATAACTCTATTCTGAGTTCGTTCTCAAGCAATATGCACATGATAAATAGCACGGTATAACCTCAATATATAGTAACTTAGTCCCATTGAAAGATATGTACAATCGGACTATAGACCTAAAAAAGTTACACAGAATAGAGTTATAAACATTACACAACAGAAATATTGTGAAGTTGATATCTAGAAAAAATGTACAGCTGAAAGCAGTGAACAGGAAAGAGAACTGGGAAAAACGTGGTGGTGTTTATAGCCGTTTGGCGCGGACGCAAGGGAAATGTCAATTTTGAACGAAAAATTGATGCTACTAAGAACTAGTTTGATTGTAATGTTGGAGTTAGGAACTGTGTAATAACAAGTTCTTGTTCAATTGAGATCCTGCAGGTTGTATACCGTACGGCTGTCCCCCACAATTTATTACAAGATACTATTCAAATCTTCTCACCATTTCCTCTCACCTGTGGACAATTTAGTGTCTCCAATTAACCTGACACGCATGTCTTTGGCAGGAAACCCAGAGAACGTGCAAACTCCACACAGAAAGGCTTCAGGCCGGAATCAAACCCTCGACCTTCTTGCTGTGAGACAACAGTGCAAACCACTTTGCCATCGTGCCACCCATAATAACATGTTGGAACGGGATTGAACGTGTTGAGAATGGGGTTTAACTTGCCACAAATGGATTAGAAACAAGATGAACGGCTGCTTTCCCCCATTTTAAAAGTTGTACAAAGTAGTTTCAATCGGGATAAAAACAAGATGGACTTGTCTCAAACTGTATGAGAATGAAGTAGTGTGGTATTTGAGGCATTTTTTTGGCCAAAGTTGCCCGTTTTCACCTGACCCTAGCCTGTTTGGTCAAATTCTCAGGACGAGCTGCAACCTTCTGAAAACGAGCTTGGAGTGAAGGTGCCCTCAGGTGCTAACTTCAAAAAGTGTGAAATCCAGGCTTTCTGAACCGTTTCACACTTCCCAGCACACAATCAGTCTTCAGTGATAGTAACATCCCTGCTACTATATCTAATTAATATCATTGTTGTTAATTTATTTATTAGTATTCTGTAAATGGAAACTGGTTTAAATGATCCTGCAGTTACTTTCATGCATGTGAAACATGCAATGATTATTGGGATTATTTTCTCACTGTCTGGGATTTTTCTCTTTGCCAGCCCATGTTACAGGACTGAGCGAGATGTCAGAGGCAGCTGGTCTTTCCCAGGGGTGGCTTTGACCCCCCCTTATCACTTCTGCCCCCCACCCCCCCCCTCACCCCGGCTGCCAGAACATCTCCCATCTTTTTATGCAACTTCAGTACGGCTTGTCTGGATTAGGACCAAGACCCTGCAGATACACCTGACTGTTTATAAGCAATATAAATAATGACAGGTAGGACAGTGCTATTGTACGGTCATTTGATCTCTGATGTCTCCTGTTATCAATGTTTACTCTACTCTGGGTTTGAATATATTGTGGAAAGTCTGCATTATATGTTCTATAACTGTGTGTCAGTGCATGTATGAGTATTTTCATAGACATCATGTCCTGCTGGTGTTTCTTGCAGTTTCTAGAGAAGGTCGTTGGAAAGAAGCGATTGCCAAAAAGTCCTTGATCTGCATCAACAATAGTCCATTGCAGTATAAGCAGAGGGCTTCTGCAAACTTTATAGCTTTGGTAGGCTGTTTGAGAGGTAAATTAAGGACTAAACAATTATATAGAGTTCAGGTAAACAGTTCTCCATGTATGAGAAAGTGTTTGATTATATTTGCCCAGCACTGCCTCTGGGAATATTGCCTCTGGTGAGGATCCAGCTATGGGAACCTTTCCTTACTCTACTGCCGTGAGATGGATGCTGCCTGCTGCGCAGCTCCCTGACAGCAGCCGGACCCGTATAAACCGTATAGGCAGTAAACATTTTGAGCTATTAGGGCTTGAGCAGAGAAGTTTGAAAATACAAAAACACATCTCACATGTTTAACTTTGGCAATTTTCCTTTTAATGTTTCGGTAAATTAAATAATTTTGAGTAATGTAATTCAGTGTTTCCCATGAACAAAGCAGGTTGAGTGTGGTGAAAGAATGGGTTATTCCTGTATGAATGTTTGTGTGCGTATTCCTGCGAACACTTGTCTCTGCTGGTTTGGGTGCAGTATTACTGTGTCAGTGGATGTGGAATGCAGTTAATAAACAGCCTCGGCTCCTTGATTAAGCCCTTCATTAACCCGGCCAATTACTGGACGCAAATCATTTCACAGCCATGCACTTGCTGCTTCTGACATCTCCATGGCAACCTCGGCATTGCCTAGTTCTTGCGATGCTCTCCTGCCATTATCTGGAACTCCAGTGTATTTCAGGTGTTTATGATAGCTCACGGAATACCAAAGAGATTGACGCTAAAAGCAGAGCCAGATATGCAAATTATTTTCATGAGGAGTGGCAGGCCAGAGGGGGTGAAATCAGCATGGTTGCCAAACCGGCACACCCTGATTTCTCTATTTTGCTTTTAACTGTGCTGTTGTTGATTTTTTCATGATTTGAGGCAACCGCCAACCTTGCAACCTTGCACCTTAAAAAAAGTCTGTCCTAACAAGTGTTTTTATATTTCATAAGACTTAAAAATTTTTTTTTCTTTTTTTTTGCAATTTCTGTTCTGTATTCAATTGTATACACTGCAAAGATAAAATGTTTAATGTTCAAACTGAGAAACTTTTTTTTTTTTTTTTTTTGCATATAAGCATTAACTTATAATTTAAAGGCAGCAACACATTGCAAAAAAGTTGGCACAGGGGCCTTTTTACCACTGGGTTACATCGCCTTTCCTTTTAACGACACTCAGTAAATGTTTGGGAACTGAGGAGACAAATTTTTGAAGCTTTTCAGGTGGAACTCTTTCCCATTCTTGCTTGATGTACAGCTTAAGTTGTTCAACAATCCGGGGTCTCCGTTGTCGTATTTTACGCTTCATAACGCGCCACACATTTTCAATGGGAGACAGGTCTGGACTACAGGCAGGCCAGTCTAGTACCTGCACTCTTTTACCACGGAGCCGTGCTGTTGTAACACGTGCAGAATGTGGCTTGGCATTGTCTTGCTGAATTAAGCAGAGGCGTCCATGTAAAAGACGTTGCTTGGATGGCAACATATGTTAATCCAAAACCTGTATGTACCTTTCAGCTTTAATGATGCCTTCACATATGTGTAAGTTGCCCATGCCTTGGGCACTAATACACCCCCATACCATCACAGATGCTGGCTTTTGAGCTTTGCGCCTATAATAGTCCAAATGGTTCTTTTCCTCTTTGGTCCGGAGGACACGACGTCCACAGTTTCCAAAAACAATTTGAAATGTGGACTCGTCAGACCACAGAACACTTTTCCACTTTACACACTGATGTCGGTTTTTGATGCAGTACCGCCTGAGGGATCGAAGGTCACGGGCATTCAATGTTGGTTTTCGGCCTTGTCGCTTACGTGCAGTGATTTCTCCAGATTCTCTGAACCTTTTGACGATATTACGGACCGTAGATGATGAAATCCCTAAATTTCTTGCAATAGCTCATTGAGGAATGTTGTTTTTAAACTGTTCGACAATCAGCTCGCGCATTTGTTCACGAAGTGGTGACCCTCGCCCCATCCTTGTTTGTGAATGACTGAGCATTTCAGGGAATCTGCTTTTGTACCCAATCATGGCACCCACCTGTTCCCAATTAGCCCGTTCACCTGTGGGATGTTCGAATAAGTGTTTGATGAGCATTCCTCACCTCTCTCAGTCTTTTTTGCCACTTGTGCCAGCTTTTTTGAAACATGTTGCAGGCATCAAATTCCAAATGATTACAAAGTTTACCTGTTCGAACATTAAGTAACTTGTCTTTGCAGTGTATTCAATTGAATATAGGTTGAAAAGGATTTGCTAATCATTGTATTCTGTTTTTCTTTACGATTTACACTACGTGCCAACTTCACTGGTTTTGGGTTTTGTAAATATTAAATTTCAAAACATCTGACTTATTTGCAATACTCTGTCAAGCAGCCTCAATTCTCAAAGAGATCTATGGAACTAAATGTAGATAAAAACAGCGAGCAGAAACTGGAAAATCCGTTTCAACCACATTCAACAGAAAAAAATTGTACTAAAACAAAATGAACTAGAGCTGGACTTGCGAAAGCTCATTGGAGAGACTCCGCCAGCATAGCTGGATTTGTACTTTGGCCTATATCTCAGCTGTACTTTGACATAGATATGCCTAAATTTAATCACTTGTTCCTCTTGTGCTGCTGTAACATCCTGCAAAGTTTGGTTGAAATCTATTTGATATCCTGCTGTCATGGTTATGGTTTTTTTTGTCATGTTTATGTTCATGTTTATGTTCAGGATCAGTGTTCATGATTTTGTCTTTATTCTTTTTGGTTATTGTAATACTCACGCTTTTAGTGAAAGGAACGGGCTTAGACTCCAAGTGCAGTTCAGCATCGGCAGGGCGTTTATTGGGATTCACCAAGCTCATGGTCAAGGACAGAAATGGATCAATAGCCAGGCAAACAGAGTAATGCAGAATAGTCAGAATCAAAGTCAGGGGACAAGCAAGTAGTTCAGTAACCAGAGAATCAATCCGGACAAAGACAGTAACAAAGGGGGCTGAGCTAAGGGAATGGAAGGGGAAGGAAAAAGGGAGTTGGATGGGATAAGGGAGAACAAAGGAGAAACTAAACAGTTGTGTACAAAATGGGAATAAGGGAGAACAGAGTACTAATCAATCAGCCAGCAATCAAACAACGTAATACAAACAATCAAAAGCAAGACTTACGGGAGATATAACAAGAAAGGAGCAATCAACAATCGAAACCAGAGAAGCGCAGAAACGAGACTTAACCAAAGCGAGCTATGGGAAGAAACGAGTCGACAAGAAGCTGAGGAAAAGTGGGCCATTTAAACACACAAACTAATTAAGTGGAATCCCAGCTTAACACAGGACAGCTGTAGAGAGAGGTGGAGCTAGAAAAGCAAGGACGGTGATAGGAGAGAGGAAAAGGGTGGAGTTCTAACTCTAATCTAACTAAACACCCATGCCTCACTAAACTACTCTCAGGTGTGGATAGCCAATGAGAACAGCAAGAGAGAAGGAAGAGGAAATACCTCACCGAAATACAGGGAAGAGAGTGTGATGAAAAAGACAAGACACCACGCGACAGAAACGAAAGGAAGACACCGAAGACTAAAGACAGCGCAATCTTACAGAAACATACATACTCTAAAAGAATAAATATGATAAATAAATAAATAGTAACTAAAATTACTAAAACATACTAAAAACAAACATATAAATCACCGATTTCGAACAGAACCCGCCCCTCTATGACCGCCACCTGGCGGTCTAAGCTGAGGCTTAAAAGTCCTTAAATGAAAGTCCTTTATAAGATTCTTGTCAATGATGTGACGTGCAGGGACCCATGAGCATTCCTCAGGGCCGTATCCCTCCCAATCCACCAAGTACTGTAGGCCCCTTCCTCGACGACGAACGTCCAGCAGCTTGTGCACAGTATATGTTTCTCCTCCATCGATGAGCCTAGGGGGAGGAGGATTGGTCAGGGCAGGGGTGTGGAGGGAAATCAGTACAGGCTTAATACATGACACATGGAACACTGTGTGGATACGGCTCATAGAAGCTGGTAGCTTGAGTTTGACAGAAACTGGGTTAATGATTTTCTCAATAACAAAGGGACCAATGAAATGGGGGACTAGCTTGCGACTTTCAGTCCTTAAAGCAATGTCCTTAGAAGAGAGCCAAACTTTTTGTCCTACTTTGTTTCCTTCCACGTCCTTCGGCACCTCTGAAGAAATTCCTGGACGTTAGGAACATTAACTTCGACCTCCTGTGAGGGGAACAGATTTGGTTAGTAACCGAGACAAGCTTGGAAGGGGGACACACCTGAGGCAGCCGTGGGAAGGCTGTTGATGGAGTACTCGACCCAGGGTAGTTGTTCGCTCCAGTCCCCCTGATCTTTGGAAGTGAGGCACCGAAGGATACTCTCCATCTGCTGGTTGACTCTTTCTGTCTGTCCATTGCTCTGGGGGTGAAATCCGGAGGTTAGACTGACCTTTATCCCCAGGGCTTGACAAAAAGCTCTCCAGACCTGTGAGATGAATTGAGGGCCACGGTCGGAGACAATGTCAGAAGGGATGCAGTGAATTCTAATTACGTGTTGGGTGAGAAGGTCCGCAGTCTCTCTGGCAGAGGGAAGCTTGGGCAGCGGAACGAGATGTACTTCCTTAGAGAAGCGGTCAACAATAGTCAGGATGACGGTGTTACCTCTGGAGGGCGGAAGGCCAGTCACAAAATCCACAGCGATATTTGCCCAAGGTCTGGAAGGTATTGGAAGCGGCTGCAGGAGACCAGCTGGAGCAGTGTGGGTGGCCTTGTTTTGGGCACAGTCCGGACAAGCAGTCGTAAGATTGTTGACATCTCTCCGGACCGATAGCCACCAGATACTGCGAGTTAGCATGGCTAAGGTCCGGTTAGTACCAGGATGGCAGGCGAGACGGGAAGAATGGGCCCACTGGAGAACTTCGGCCCGGAGGCCGTCTGGAACGAAGAGGCAGCTCTTAGGACAGTTATTTGGTGGGCCCCCAGAAGGTTGTGACCTTCTGACTCGGTCCTCTAACTCCCAAACTAATGATCCCACCACAACACGACTGGGTAAGATGGTCTGAGGTTCTTTGGGAGGTGCGTCTGGCGAGAATTTACGTGACAGTGCATTAGGTTTCTTATTCTGGGAGCCTGGGCGATAAGCTAAAGTAAAGTTGAATCTGTCAAAGAACAGTGACCAACGAGATTAGCGGGAATTCAATCTCTTAGCTGTACGGAGGTACTCCAGATTTTTGTGGTCAGTCCAGACTTGGAATGGAACCTTAGCCCCCTCTTACCCATGACGCCATTCTTCTAATGCTAACTTCACCGCCAGTAACTCCCGATTTCCGATGTCATAGTTACGCTCAGCTGGGCTGAGTCTGCGGGAGAAGAAGGCACAGGGGTGTACCTTGTTGTCATTTTCACTGCACTGTGACAGAACTGCCCCCACGCCGGTGTTAGAGGCATCTACCTCGACAAGGAACTGCTTCTCAGGATCTGGCTGTTGGAGAACAGGAGCAGTGGTGAACCCCTCTGCTTAAGTTCCTGAAAAGCCTTCTCCGCCGATGGGGTCCACACAAAGGGAACTTTGGGGGAAGTCAGAGAAGTCAGTGGAGCAGCAACGGTACTGTAATTTCGAATAAATCGACAGTAAAAGTTGGCAAACCCTAAGAAACACTGTAGTTCCCTGCGTGTAGTGGGGGTAGCCCAATCCTTAACCGCCTTCACCTTTTCTTGGTCCATAAGGATGCCCCCTGGAGTGACCACAAATCCGAGGAAAGGGACTGTGTCCAAGTGGAATTCACACTTCTCTGCCTTGGCATAGAGTTGGACCTCCAGGAGGTGCTACAGCACAGCACGAACATGACATAGGTGTTCTTCCTTGGAACGAGAGAAAATTAATATATCGTCCAGGTACACAAAAACAAATTGATTAATTATGTCATGCAGGATATCAGTAACGAGATTCTGGAAGACAGCGGGAGCGTTAGCCAGGCCAAACGGCATAACCAGGTACTCGTAGTGCCCCCTAGCGGTGTTGAACGCTGTCTTCCATTCATCTCCTTCCTTAATTCTGACTAGGTGGTAGGCGTTGCGTAGGTCAAGTTTGGTGAAAATAGTGCCCCCTTGCAACAACTCAAAAGCAGAATTCATTAAGGGAAGGGGGTATCGGTTCCTGATGGTGATGTTATTTAGGCCCCTATAGTCAATACATGGCCTGAGAGATCCGTCCTTCTTGCCAACGAAGAAGAAGCCGGCGCCAGCGGGAGAGGAAGAGGGACGGATGATTCCAGCAGCTAGTGACTCCTCCATGTACTTCTCCATAGCCTCCTGCTCGGGGCGAGAGAGGGAATACAGACCCCCTTTAGGAGGCGCTGTGCCAGGTTGGAGTGCCAATCGATGGCGCAGTCATACGGTCTGTGAGGGGGCAGAGACAAGGCACGTGACGTGGAGAAGACTTCGGCTAGGTCGTGGTACTCACTGGGAACCTTTGTCAAATCCGGGGCGTATGGAGGCTCACTGGATCCTCCTTCGGTCTGCTTGACAGGAGCCTTGCGGAGGCAGGAACGCAGGCAGTGAGTGCTCCACTCAGCCACCTGCCCAGTCCTCCAGATGATGGTGGGGTTGTGTAGTTTCAACCAACTGAGGCCCAGGACGATGGGAGCAGAGGAGGAGGTGATGACGTGGAACCGGATTTGTTCTTGATGGTTGCCAGAGACAAGGAGTGTGAGTGGGGGTGTAACCTGGGTTACCTGACCTAGCGGCTGCCCACAAAGACCCAGTGCTTGGAATGGAGTAGGTAGTTTCTGGAGCTGGAGCTGGAGCTGGTTGCACAGGTTGGCGTCGATCAGATTGATGTCTGAGCCTGAATCCAACAACTAACTAATCCAACTAACTACTGATCGCTTATCAACAAGTAGGGTAACAGGAACCAGCTTACGTAGCTCATTGTCATCCTGAGTCAGCTTTCCGATCCTCCCACTCACTCCTTCCTTCTTCAGTAGGGGGCAGCACTGGATACGATGGCCCCCCTGACCACAGTACAGGCATGCCCCCGTGCGTAGTCTCCTAGCCCGCTCTTGTGGCGATAAACGGCAACGGTCGACCTGCATGGGTTCCCCCGACTCCCGGGGCTCGCCGGTCTCTTGGATAGGAGAGTCGCCCCGAGGAGAACGAAAGTTGCCACGCTGGCCTAACCGTTGGGGCTCTGAATGGCTCCGACGCTCCCTCTTACGCTGTTGGATCCGGGAATCGATCTGGATGGCGACTCTTATGAGTCCTTGCAGGTCAGGTGGAAGTTCGCGGGACGCAAACTCATCCTTTATGTTCTCTGCCAACCGCTCATAGAACACATCAAACTGGGCGTCTTCACTCCAGTGAGTATAGGCGGCCAAGGAACGGAATTGGATGGCATAATCGGAGACACTGCAGCCGGCTTGTTGTAAACTCAGTGGTGCACTTCCTGCCTCTCGCCCCTGGTAGGACCGGGCAAACACCTCCCTCATCTCCACCATGAATTCTTCAATGGTGCGGGTGCAGGGGTGGCCAGCGTCCCACATAGAGGTTCCCCAGTCCCCTGCTCTACCGGTCAGGAGAGTGATGATGTAGGCCACTCTGGAACGTGAGGTAGGGAAGGTTTGGGGCTGTAGCTTGAATATGATGGAGCACTGGGACAGGAATGCCTTGCAGGTGGTGGGGTCTCCGTCATACTCCTGCGGGGGAGTAAGAGAGAAGGAAGAGGAAATCCCTAACCGAAATACAGGGAAGAGAGTGTGATGAAAAAGACAAGACACCACGAGACAGAAACGAAAGGAAGACACTGAAGACTAAAGACAGTGCAATCTTACAGAAACATACATACTCTAAAAGAATAAATATGATAAATAAATAAATAGTAACTAAAATTACTAAAACATACTAAAAACAAACATATAAATCACCGATTTCTAACATTTAGTTCATTCCATTTCTCAGTTCCATTGCACTTCTCTCCCCTGTCTTGTGGTCTAGTTGGTTCAGTCCGTTTTCCTGGTTTGTGTGTTCACTTACTGCGGGTGATTTAAATAAATTCTGGTGTTTAATATAATCCTTTGATTCTTGTTTACTTCCTTCGTCTTACTGTTCTGATTTCTAACAAAACTAACATTTGTTTTTTGTATAATAGTCTACTAACACAACAAAAGTATATAGATTACTAACTTACTAACGGGCACTCTAGTTAAATCTGTAAAGTTGCACCGCTACTAATGAATACCAATTCCCTCTCAGCAATCACCCTGTTCTAGTCTCCGCCTCTTGCTTAGCTTTCCCTGTCTCCCCCTGCGTTTCTGCGAGATCTCTGGCACGTGCTTAATTACTTTCCTGCGCTCATTATCTGTGCAATTAGAACTCCCTGACCGGAGCTCTTTAAATGTCATAGACTGTCTGTGTGATTCCCGTCCGTGTCTTGGCTTTCGCCAAATTTTCGTGGTTAGGGTTTCCCTCATGTGATTCTCCCGTTGTAATTAGTCTGATCCAGCTCACCTGTTCCCTGCGTAGCATGTGACTTTCCTCTCGTCTATTTAAGAGTCCTCACTGCAGTTCTGACTTTGTCAGAACGTTGATCAATATTTCTTTGTGCAAAGCGCGGTATATGCCATTGAGTATTGTTTTTCTTCTACTGGTTTGTCCGACTACGATTCTTGCCATTGGCCTTCTTGTATTGTTTTGTCTTTTTGGATTTTGACCCATTTTTGTATGACCACGATTTCTGTGGTTGGATGCTCTGTGTATGACCCTTGGCTTTGTTCATCGACTACGACTTTTTGCCTATCGTTTATGTAACTTTGCTCCTCTGTCTGTGTAAGTGTTCTCTTTGGCCCCGAGACCACAACATTTATTATTCCAAAAAATAATTTGAAAGATGGACTTGTCAAACCTCAACTCTTACAAAATTTCCACTCTGCATCAGTCTATGTCAGTCAAGCTTGATGCTGCTTCTGGATAGTGTTGATATACGTATGGCTTCCACTTTGCGTACTCGAGTCTTAAATTACATTTGATAACACCTTAATGAACTGTGTTCACTGGTGATGTCCATTAGAGGTGCACATCGGGTCTTAATGCAGCACTGTCTGAAGGGCTGGAAGGTCACGCACGCCGAGTCTGCTCGTGCTTCTCCAGATTCTGGGAATGTTTTCATTATATTATGGACTGTCAATGGTGAAATCCTATAAGTCCAAGCAATTGCACAATGAGAAATGTTGTTCTTAAACTGTTCGACTATTTGTTCATACAGCCTTTGGTAAAGTAAATGACTGCACCTTTTGTGACTGCTCATTTTATATGCAAAAATAATTGAATCACCTGTTACATATTCATCTGTTTACCTGTGGAATTTTCTAAATGGATGTTTTTCTGAAGACTCCATTGCATTCCTCTTTTGGAAGGTGTTACAAAATCAAAACAGTTGGTGAGATGAAACCAAATATTTTTCTTTGTGCTGTTTTCAACAATATGTTGGTAAAAGAGATTACAGATCACTCAATTATTTTTTATTTGCATCTTACGTAGCCAATTCATGCCCCAACTCTTGCAGAATTGATGTATTTTGCGAGAAATTAGTGGGAATAAGACTTGAAATATGAAGTATGAAATTGATTATATAAGGCAAAAGTATTTGTTCATTTTTTATTAAATAAGATAATGGAATTTACATAGTAATGGAAGCAGAGAGAAAAACTGCTTTTCTGCGCCAGTCATCTGGCTTACCCTGTCCCACACCAGCACCATGAGTCTGGACGAAGACGCTCGTTGGCTGGAGTGGGTCACCAAGCAGTTTGAGAGCATTGCTGGGGAGGACAAAGAGATCGACTTGGAAGAGTTCAAAACTGCCCTCAAAGTCAAGGAGGTGAGTCAAAAGTGGTCAAAAGTGGTCAACACTGTATCCCAATTTAAATATGCAAATGTAGATGCTCTATAGTTCCGGCCCAGCCAAAGCCATGTGATGAACGCTTCCATAGCGTATTTGTGCAGCCTTTGGCTTTCACTGATTGTGTATGGACTCATACTAGAGGATAGAGCCTGTTCTCTCTTCAGCCCTTGTAGAGCCCCAATGTGGCTCATGTCTGGGCGCCGAGACGGAGGTGGGAAGTTTAGAGGACAGGAGGTAAAAGTCCTGCTGTGTGTTTCTTCCACCAATGAACTTCACAGTTTCTTCTCACTCAATATTTCTGTCTCTGGGCAAAACTGGGTTTGGAGCTGAATACTGGGAGAATTTCACTTCCTGAACCTGCAGTTTCAGCGTCTCCCAATATTGCCTTCCTGCTGCACAGGACGCTGCAGTTTCAGGACCACAGTTGTATGACCCTAGAGTTTCAGGGTCAGGGGTTATGGGTTAGGGTTTGTTTTAACAACGGTGTCAACAACGGACAACTGAAGCCTTTGTTTTTGTCGTATATCGATGCTTGGTCAGAAAGCATCACTCTTTGAGGCAGCAGGATGAGAATAGAAAAAACTAGGGTCTTGAATTGCGGTCCTACAGCTGCGCTCCTGAAACTTCAGCCACCTAGACTGTAGCTGTACTCGACTCCGCTCTCCTGCCAAACCAAACTGTCAGCTGTAACCAAGCTGTGTGGCATGGGTCTCTATGTGCACAGTCCTTCTTCGCGGAGAGATTCTTCGCCCTGTTCGACTCGGACGGCAGTTGCACCATCAGTCTGGATGAGCTGCTGAAGGCCCTGAACCTGCTCATACACGGAAATGAGACCGACAAGCTGCACTTCCTCTTCCAGGTTTACGACGTTGACGGTTAGAGTGCCCTACTTCTGTCTTCTGTCTGTGCTCTGCTTCTCTGCATCAGTGGTTCCTGAGCAGGGTTGGGGTGCACTGGTGACTCCTGTGGGTCCTGAGAAATTCATGAGTAAATGACAGCTTAATCCTCTCTTTCACTCCATTCAAGCTATGCCCTGCACTTTGTACATTTTTGCAGAAGAAACTGATCACAAGATACCTGCTTTTGGAGCCAGTCTAATTTGAACACGTTTGAATACAGTATACAGTCTGGTTGATAAGTATTTGGCTACTGACAGAATTTTAATCATCCGTTTGCCACCACAATGCATTGAAACACTCAAGATGTGCTTCAAGTTTTGATGATCCACTTCAGTGGTTTTATCAAAAGCATAGTATGAACTGTGATGAATGACAGCCATTGTTTTACAGTCCTCAATTTTAGGAACTCAAAAAGTACTTAGACAAACTAAAATTACATAATCATAAATTAGTGTGCTATTTTAAAACTTGGTTGCAAATTCTCTGCAGTCAAAGACTGCCTGAGGTCTGGAGCTCACATAAGAACACTGGGCTTCCTTCCAGTGATGCTTGGGGAGGTCATCACAACCGCTATGTACAGTTTAAATTCTGTTTAGCTTGAAGCTAGTGAAGTGCTTGCTTAATTGGATTTGAGCCCAGTGATTGACTTAGTCATGACTAAGAACTGGGTAATCCATCTTAATCTGGTTTGTATCTTGGCAGGAATGGGAAGAAAAATGAAAAAAATTTTTTTTATTATGCTCGTTTTTAATTTTATGGAAAAAATAGTAATTTTGAAGTCCATGGTTTAACATGTGCACAAGAGACCACATCCTTCAAATCTTTACTATAGATTGCACTAATTGTCAACTTCATCTGACAAAAAAATTGCGATGGTATTCAGCCAAGTTTTTTTTACTGCAATTTTTTGAATGATGTTACCTGTTTCGAGCAGATATTCATGAAAATTCAGCATTGTGTAGCATCAACTGCCAAATTCAGCACATTTGCCACATCTAGGCTCTTTGAAACAACTAAATACCTGCAAAAATAACTTCAAAACAATTATTCAAGCAGAATCATTGTTTTATTTGAAGCTTAACAATGGATTATATGTACGACTACTACATTGGAATGGTTCACTACTACATTGGAATGGTTCACATGGTTTTTGTGAGAGACCATAAGAATGCTGCTTGAAGTCTCATTATGTAATTTTTGCTAACATTGCTAACTATCAAATTTACATTCACTGCCAGGGACTTAGAGCACTAAAAATCACACATTATGCAAATCTGTAATGGAATCAGGATAAACTTATACAATTGTTACACCAAAACATGTAAATTACACTTGAAATCTGTTTGGTATGAATATTCCCTGGATCTGCACATGTACGCTGGTCACTCATGAACCGAGATAAAAACATCTTCCCATGATGAAAACACATTTGCTCTATTTCCTAAAGTGTAACTCCAGATCTCCAGGTGAGCAGTTCTTGATCCTCATTGCTTAAGGGATCCAGTCTGAAGAAGCCAGTTTTTCTTGCCATACGTGTATTGGGACATTCATCACCCAACTTGGCGCCTCAGTCACACTGTGGTAAATCCTTCTGACCCTCCATGGTTTGCGTGTTTATGATAGTCTGATCATTAGGGCTCTTTTATACTGGTCATCATTACGCAATACCAAAACGAGTTCAGACGAATTATGGATTAAGTCATCATACTTCACTTACCTCCGATTGCAGATTTAATGATGATTTAAGATGAAACAAGTCTGTGCTTGTCTCAAGATTTCATTATTTGTTCAAGTTTTAACATGATGAACTGAACATTACTTAATATTCATAATTTCAACAAATTTATGGCATTTTATGATGTATGATGGTGCGTGTAAATGGGCAATATGGTGTGTCTATTGAAAAACTCTCATAAAATAAACTAGGCTGAACACCATCCCAACTTTTATGTCAGATGAAGTCGACAAATATGGCAATCTATGGTATTGATTTGAAAGATGTGGTCAGTTGCGCACATGGTGAACCATGGACTTCAAAATTGCTATTTTTTCCGTAAAATGAAAAACAAGCAAAAAAATAAAATTTTTCTTCTCATTCCTGCTAAGATACAAACAAGATTAAAGTGGATTACCCATGAGAGGTATCAGGAATGGTCTCAAAAAAAAATTCAAGATTGAATTCCCTAAACTTTCTCATCTGTAGCATTTAAAAAGTACAGCAATTTTTGTGATTTTTGGCTTTTCAGCCAACTTTGGAGCCCTATTGTGGAGCAACCAAGGTAGATAAACTAATCTGCAAAATATACATTTTTTGAGAAATTTCTGAGGGGGTCATCTGGGAGGGTCTTGGTACTTAGATATGGACTGACCCTACTGGCCAGTTGGTGCTGGAGCGAAAGCATGTAGCCTAATCAAAGGGAAATTTGGCTTGGGGGGGAGCAGCAAATGCAAGCGAGATGGGCAGGATAACATCAGTCTACAGATCAATGCTGCATTACCTGTGTCTCGGGCGGCAGACGACTGCGAGAAGCGGTGGTATGGGCTACAATCGCAGTGGAAGTCTGAGATTGCAGCCTATAAATGGGCTATCGTTCAAACAGGAAAGCATACTAAGCTTGATTTGTCATTTATAGCCTACAATTTAAATATGCATACAAAATATGACATAGGCTGGTATTATTATGATGATCTATTAAATGTAACGCTCACTCAATGGCCTAATAAAATAATTCATGCATCGCAGGAGGTACAGCACCAAAGCCACTGTCCCTAAGCAAGTGGCATCTTGCAGGCACATAATGCCTGTCAAATAATTGGCATAAGCTGCTTTCCATTAAAATGCGAGTCATGTGTGGATCCTGGCCATTTCCCAACAATGTCCAAAATATTGTATTCGGCATCAAATACTATCTGGGTGTTCATGGAATTAACTTTTTTTTCTATTTACAAATACCTCTTCATCTTGGGTCGGAGAAATAATTTGAATATGGGTCTCGTCAATAACACCGATATTACCGAGTATTCCTGAGATGGGCATGAATTCAAGTTTGATTCTGTGTTGCAGGCGAATGTCCATTGGAAACTGGATAAACTGTTGGATGATATGGGGTTCACAGAGTGCATTGATTGTTTGTTGAATTGAGCGACAGATGATTGTGAAATCCCTAAATTGTCCACGTTGCAAAGTCGCATTTTTCCAGTGGCCAAGCAACAAAGTGTTGTCAAACATTTTATTTTGGGGCTTATTGGGTTGTTTCTCATGGTTGGAGATGTAATTCTCTCCCTCACCAAGTCAACAACAAATATAATCCCTTCACGGTCGATCCGATATCTTTTCAACAACTGCACATCATTCAGAATTTCCAAGTCATTCCGTCTTTCAACAGTAGCAGCCATTTTCTGGTTCTTTGTGAATAGGCTTTAGCGAGTTAGGAGTCCTTGTGATAGGTGGTGGAAGTTGGACGCCAAGAGCAGCGGCCAGAAATAAAAGGCAAAACCCTCAGCGTGCTGAGAGACTAAAACGGATTGAAATAACAAGACTCGCGCTACCAATGGTCCTGACGCCGTCCGTGGTAGAAAAACAAGCGAGCTTGAGGAAACCAAAAGAAAAGGGAAATAAACCAAAGATTCCCTTGCTCACTAACTCTAAACCTGTTATGCAGCTAAGTCCCTGTCAATACTCTTTCAAGAGACCTTACCGGTAAAGCACCTTAGAAACACTGACACTCTAGCAACGAGCGCGAGGCAGAACAGGAGCTTAAATAGAGTCCGGGTAATGCCCCCAATTAATGCCAGCTGGCCCAGGAATCCCATAAGGGCGCAAAACGATATCGTCCTGGACAAGAGCAACAAAGCAAACCATGACAGTCCTCTTGAATACTTTTAAGCTCTCCCAGACTTAGGAGCTACTTTTAGGCCTAAAATGCTTTGTAAATCACACTTAGTAAAAATAATTAGGAGTCCTAAATTTACGACTGACACGCCCATTTTTTTTTTTGGAGTTTCTCCTGATTCCGACCGTTTCATGTATTCACGTCTTTGCATTGACTTTGAATGTAATCTGTCGTGCGAAAAATTCATTTCTCGTCTTGTGCAAGCGGCTTAATACTACTATTATTATCACTTAAGTTTTATCATTTTTAGTGGGGGAAAGGAATACCGCCTGATTATTATGATCTCGTTCTGAGTTCAGATCACATATTGAAAATAAATGTGTAACGTATCTTTCATTGTTGTCCATGCATGTTAATCCCAAAATTTTAAGCAGCAACAGGGTGTAATAATAGGAACACGCTACCCATCGTTTCTCTTCCCAATGATGCAGGCAGAAGAAATCAATGAGCAACCATCGTATTTCATTCCAACTTCATAAGTTTGAATGATCTGATGTAGTTTTTCTCTGAAATTCCATTCAAGTTCGCTAACGGTAATAATTTGCGAATGTCCTAGCTAGCCAGCAAACTCATATTCGTAATGCTTAATATAGATGTAAGCAGAGCAGAAAACATGCCTAAAGCAGCAAAGTAAAATGCAACATTAACGCATCATGCATATATAGGATTCTTTATTCCAATATTTAAAGGTGAGGAGAGGAGCTCATTTGATTGGTGAAGATTTGACTCGGCTGTGTTAAACCCACTCATGCCTTCTCTCCTCCCTCTTTGCCACTTGCACCGGCAGGAGGGATAGAGGCGGGTCTGAGGAGTACTTGCGCCAGGCACAAAATTGCAAGATACGCCTAGATACACCCCGTTGGCGTGACATTCCTCCTATTCGCCGTCCCTGCACCTGGTCACCAAATTTAGAGCCCATTGTGTTTAGGTGGATTATACAAGGCAATTATGTTAAAATTCATTTTAGGTGACAGAACTACATTTAAAATGAAACATTTTAGTCCATAAGTATCCCAAGTTAACCTGAGTGCATTTAAAAATGTCCTTCATATAAATTTACACTTCTCCTCCTTTTTACTGACAGTCTGTCTTTGCGAAAGCAGGTGCGCCCAGGCACATCAATCATGGTTGTTGGGGTGTGACTGGACAGCCAGGTTTCAGTCAAGGCCAAAAAGTCCAAGTTGGAGTCCATTAACATATGCTGATCTCTCTTTGGTATAATACTTCTTATGTTCAAAAGACCACCAGTGATGCCCTTCAGTTTTTTCTCTGAGTCCCAAATCGCCTTTGCATGGTTTACTGTTCGAAAATATTTCACACCTTTTTGCTGGAAAGCTACTCTGCTGTGGGCTATTTTTTCTTTGAATCTGTCCTGCTGCAGAGGGAGGTGTGATGGTACTTGAGCAGAAGGGTTGGATCAGAGCCTTTTTGTGGGGAGGAGCTCCTACTCTGCTTGATTTCTTGGGGGATAATCAGGCTTCCTTCAGTGATGGAATCCAGCTGAGGAACGTGGTTGAAGCCGTCACTTGTACCTGTTGGGATCAGTAAGGATTCCAGCGATCCAGCAATCATTGTGCTCAGCTGAGTGTCCATACGGCGGCAAGTGACAGCCCTGCTGTTGCTGTGTGGCCAGTGTTGTTAGTTGATGGGCCATTCAGCTGGATATCACCAGTAACAGCCCAAGTAATAAAAAGTATATAACATGTCTTTTATTTTTTCCTTTGGTGTGTTGTTGTTTGATCTTGTTACCTCCGAAGAGTTGGTGATCTTTTTGCCACAATAGTGCGTAGATGATCGTGTAACCATGTCCAAAAAAATTAAGTTTGGAAATGTCCACTATATATTGTAACTTAGCATCTGAAAAAGTAGTTGTTGTAAATGGTTATTCTTCTTCTGGGAATTCTTCTTTCATCTACAAAAATCTTTATCTGTGAACTTTCAGGCCTTTTGGTGTTCCTGAGCGCAGCAGCGCATACTTTCTTTATTTAACCTGTTAGCTGTCACTGGGCCCTAATTAGGGTCCTACGGAATTTTCAAACATATTTTGAATTCTTCATTTGTAAACTATGACTGAAACCCTCAACCAATCCAGGCAAACGATATACCATTTGAAAGCTTAGACGCTCTGGATTTCATTTCTACCCACCTTTTTGCCCTATTTCAGTCATAACAAATACAACAAGGCAATCAGAGATAGCAGACCTGGCCCCAGCCACGGGCTGCCAGACAGAGTGACAGACACACACACACACACACACACACAGACATGATCATTGCTTAACCTGGCCCCCTAGGGGAGGGGCCAGGTAATAAATCAATTTATCAATATAGACGCCACATATTTGAGTGCTGTGAAACTTGTCAGTCCTCATCATCAAAGTCGTGTTGTGACGGTCAAACCATTACATTACATTACAGGTTCTTAGCAGACGCTCTTATTCAGAGCGACGTATCAAGGTGCATAAGAACAGTACAAAAGTGCAGAGCTCCTAGTAGACAAGTACAAGTGCTAACAGTAAGTGACAGAACAGTTTCCATTGTTACAGATTGTTACAGATCTAAACCAATCACAAAAGGGCAAGTGAACAAAATGGCAATAAGGTCAAGTGCAAAGTCAAGTGCAAAAAGGACAATAAAATAAAAGTGCAACAAAAGGGGTAACAGGTCAACTGTAACAAAGGGGCAGGAACATGAAGTAACCAACAACAAAATAGGCCAACAAAATGAAGGGCAACCAAATCAAGCGGAAAGAAAATCAGGAAATAAAGTAAACAAAATTAAGTGCAACAAGATCATGTAAAGTGTAACAAATCAAGGGAAGTAGGGACAGGATTCAGGGCAGTGGAGCAGGGGAAAGGTGGAGCCTGAAGAGGTGGGTTTTCAGGTGGTGCTTGAAGGTGCTCAAGGATTCTGCTGTCCTGACCTCGATAGATAGATCATTCCACCAACGAGGAACCAGGACAGACAGCAGCCTTGAGCGGGAAGGGGAGGAGCGGAGAGGGGGAGGAGCCAGGCGACCAGAAGTAGCAGAGCGGAGTGCTCTGGCAGGGGTGTAAGGTCTGAGCAGTCTCTGGATGTAGGCTGGAACTGTTTTGTTGACTCCCTGGTAGGCGAGCACCAAAGTCTTGAATTTGATGCGAGCGGCAACAGGGAGCCAGTGGAGCCTTGTGAGCAGGGGGGTGACGTGGGAGTGTCTCGGGAGGTTGTGGACCAGGCGAGCTGCAGCGTTCTGGATGAGCTGCAGGGGTCTGATGGCAGATGCTGGGGGGCCAGCGAGGAGGGAGTTGCAGTAGTCCAGGCGGGAGAGGATCAGCGCTTGGACTAGGAGCTGCGTTGAGTAGCTGGTGAGGAAGGGCTGGATTCCATGGATGTTGTAGAGGAAGAACCTGCAGGTCCGAGTCACTGCTGCGATGTTTATTGTTTATTTAGAGCCCCATTAGCTGTGGCATTGCCACAGCTATTCTTCCTGGGGTCTATAGACATTTTTTTTTAAAATACAGTAGGCTAAAAAAATTTACAAAAGAGCAGACTAAGTGAAAAAACAACATACAAAACAAAACAAATAAAATAAATTAAGCCAAAAAAACAACAACACATGAATAAACTGAAGATAAAGACTTACAGAGTTAATTAAGCAGATAATAACATACAAAACAAAACAATAAACTAAGATAAAAATTTTGAGTAGATTAGCAAACTGACACAAGCAATAAAACAATAACAAAACAATATATGCATCTATCTATGTATACACACTTATATACCTATATATCCATATATACACGCATATATATGTATATATATATATATATATATATATATATACACACACACTCACACATGCTCATACATAATAAATATATATATACACACATATATCTAATAATATATTATCATCAATAATAGATCAAAATATCTCGTATGTTAACTAACTAATTCAACATAATTCAGAAAAAACCCCTGATTGATTACCCACCTGCACGCACATACACACACACACACACTCACACACGCACACACACACTGCACCCATGACACCTAACTCCTGTCTCCTGAGATAAAGTAGATTCGGTTCCCATAGCAAGGTCCCACGCCGCAAAACGCACTTCTCCCAACTCTTTTACTACCCGAAGTAAGAAAAATTCTATCTTATTTATTTATTTTTATTATTATTATTGTTTTTTTTTTGTTATTTTGATAAATATTCCTTTGTTAGTTTTTTGAACTGTGTAATACTAGTCGTTAGTTTAATGTGCTTAGGTAATGAATTCCATTCTTTCATTCCTCTGTAGAAAACAGTGCGCTTTACTGCGTTGGACCTTGCCCTGGGCAACGAGAAGTTACCCTCAGCTGCGTGTCTTGTATTGTAAGTGTGATTGTCAGCACTGAGACAGAGATTTTTAAACAGTTCCGGAGGAGATCTTGTAGTATGTACATTTCTTATAAACACAATTAACAAATATAATAATCTATCCTTCACCAGCAACCATTTGAGCTCCCTGTGCATCCATTGTACATTAGTATGAAAACCACACCTAAGTGTCATTCTGGCCGCCCTATTTTGTCCTCTCTGCAGTTTATTAAGTAATACCCCGGTTGCATTTGACCAAACTACTGGGCAGTAATCAAGACTTGAAAGAATTAGCGCTTCTGTCATTGTTTTCAAAAATTTATGATTCATGAATGTAGCATACCTTCTTAGAATAGATATGCCTCTACCCATTTTTGTAACTATGTTGTTTATATGTTTTTTCCATGACAATTTATTGTCCACAGTTACTCCCAACAGTTTGGTCTCCTGCACCTGTTTTATGATGTTATCCTTAATTTTAATCTCAAACATCGAATTACTGTCCTCCTTAATATATGTTCCCATAGTCATACAGTTTGTTTTGGTTACATTCAACACCAGCTTATTTACTTCGACCCATTCCACCACACTCCTTAGTTCATAATTAATAGTTGTTTCAAGTTCTTTCATAGTTTCATCAGATGTGTATATAGTGGAATCGTCCGCGTACATAGTTATGTTAGTTTTAATCAAGTACATACGGTAAATCATTTGTAAAAATAGTAAACAGTAATGGCCCAAGGCAGCTCCCTTGCGGAACCCCACATGTTGTGTTTTGGAGATCTGAGTAGCTGTTCACAGCAGAAGAGAGCCTGTCGTCATACAGGACCCCAAGGTTCTTCACACTCCGCAAGGGGGAGGTGGTGGCATCCCCCAGGGTGATGGTCAGATCCAGGAGAGGGGAAGATGGAGCAGGGATGTAGATCACCTCCGTCTTGGTTGGGTTGAGCTTCAAGTGATGGTTGTCCATCCAGCTCTGGATGTCTTGTAGGCAGGCGGAGATGCGGGCGGAGACCTGGGCATCAGGGGGAAAAGAGAGAAAATGTTGAGTGTCATCAGCATAAAAGTGATATGATAAACCACGAGCAGAAATTACGGGACCTAGAGACTCGAGATAAAGAGAAAAGAGCAGTGGACCAAGAACTGAGCCTTAGGGGACGCCTGGTAAGGGGGCGGGGTGTTAATACTTCACCAGCCCAGGCAGCCT
This sequence comes from Gymnothorax reevesii, assembly GCA_029721435.1. Lineage (NCBI taxonomy): Eukaryota > Metazoa > Chordata > Actinopteri > Anguilliformes > Muraenidae > Gymnothorax > Gymnothorax reevesii. Next base: position 66,208,251 of record CM056588.1, on the reverse strand, counting down.
GATGAGGGCTGTGCCACAGATCCCCAGTGCAGACAGGGAAGACAGGGGGATGGAGGGTCGATAGTGTCGAATGCGGCAGAGAGGTGAGGAGGATCAGGATGGATGAGAGGGAGGCGGCGCCTGCAGTGTGAAGCGCCTCACTGACGGAGATGAGTGCGGTCTCCGTGGGGTGGGCGGCTCTGAACCCCGACTGGTGAGGGTCCAGGAGGTTGTTTTCTGCAAGAAAAGAGGAGAGTTGGTTAGCAACAGCATGTTCAAGGGTTTTTGACAGGAAGGGGAGGAGGGAGACTGGGCGGAAGTTCTGAATGACTGAGGGGTCAAGGGGGGGTTTTTTCAGGAGAGTGACAAAAGGGAGGATGTTGGGTGTGATAGCCTGGAGGAGGGGGGAGGGGATGGGGTCGAGAGCACATGTGGTAGGAGTGTGAGAGAGGAGCAGCTGGGAGACATCAGAAGAGGAGAGGGGGGAGAAAGCAGAGAGGAGATGGGAGGGGACAGCGGGGGAGGGGGAGGGGGAGAGGGGAGAGAAGGAGTTGCGGATGGACACAATCTTATCCTCGAAGAAGGCTGCAAAGTCCTCTGCTGTGATGGAGGTCGCAGGTGTGACAGACCATGTATTATCCCTTCCATTTGGTCTTGTTCGAAAGCTAAGAACCTGTGCAATCAAGACATCCACGTTTGTCCAAAAATGGAAGATTAAGGCGTATATTTTATGTAAGTAGTCGTAACAGCAACAACAGACATGCAGTATTTTGTGTAATAGATGCAGGGAGCATTTAAAATGTGGTATCAATCCGGGCCAAATGTGAAAAAATGCAGGTGACAGTTAAGAGGTTAAATTTACCAAATAATTGCACCCCGATGGCTCATCGGTCTAAGTGTGCACCATAAAGGCTGTGTCCTTCTCGCAGCGACCTGGGTTCGAGTCCAGCTCTGGTCATTTGCTGCATGTCTTCCCCAGCCTTCCTGTCTCTCTACACTGTATAACTGTCAAATAAAGGAAAAGTTCCCAAAAAAATCATCTTTAAAAAAAATTTATACCAAATAATTTATTTGGCCTCACCTGCTGTTTTAGTTATTTTTCTGTTGGGTTTGTTTTGATTTCAGTATAATGATGGCTTGCTTCACTTGTAGTCTTTGGACTTCATATTGAGAATTTATCAAATTCCAAATTCATATTTCCATTTACTGAAATTCCAAATGGAATTACTGCACTTTGAAATAGCACTAGACCAGGGGTGGGCAATTCCAGTCCTGGAGGGCCAGGATGTATGCAGGTTTTTATATCATCCTATTAACCTGACGAATTGAGCTAATTTCTTGTTTATAGAAATACAGATTTGCTCATACAGTAAAGCAAAAAAAAAAAAGTTTCATTTGAGTAGACAAGGACAGTTTTTGGTGGTCATTTATGAGAATTTAAAGAGATGCCTAAAATTTCATAAATGCTTTGTCTCACTAAGATAGTTAAATAAGTAACTCTAGAACACTATTGCTAAAATTAGTAACACCATCACTAACGCCGGGTGATTTTTCCCGATATAGTAAAATACCCAATAAAAAGTACTTGTCATCAAAATATGACCATACATGACAAACTAGAGTAGTGTTCTTTTATTTTCAACTGTGCCATGTCTAACAAAATGAAAAAAGTACCCTGAGGTAAACAAAACACCCAAGCCTTCAAAGATGTCAAAGACAATGCTGAAGCTGCCCAGGGACCCATAACACTCAGACAAACGCAACATAATGAAAATCACGTAAACACGTTTGCTCGGGTGAAAATCACCCGGCGGTACTGTTCTAGGGTTAAAGGCCAGGAATTGGTGTGAAAGCAGGGATAGATCTGGCCCTCACTGCCCACCTGTGCTCCAGACTTTCTATCTGCTGTCTTGTAAATTAAATAATGAATGAATGATATCCCCATATTAACGGAACTGATGGACAGCGAATTGTCTGATTGCAGTTGATCCCACAGAAGTGTGTGACGGGACGTATGAATAGTGCTGTAAAAAACACAGCATTTTACCTAATTTGGCTGTGAATACCCTTAAATTAAAACTGAAAGTCTATTCATTATTTAATTTAAACTCCAACATTCCGTGGTGGATCACTAAAAATAACAAAACTTCTGTATATTTGTTAAAGTCCTGTGTTTGTGGACCTGACTGCATGTTTGTCATATTTAGTGAAAGGAGATGTCAGGGAAAACGGACTCGCTCATTATGCTGGGGAACCACTGATTTAGGTCTATGCTTTGTGTGTTACCCAGATTTACTGACTTGCTTAGTTTGTCAGTAAGCAGCTCTGAGAATAGAGTAGATTTTTCAGACAGGGATCTTACTCAGAGTCATTTATCTGTTACTTTCAAGATGTCTAATTCAAACACGCTGGTCTGACAATTTTCAGTTTTAGCGCTAATGACATTTTTATAAAATCCAGAAGTGACAGATTCTTTATTAATTTGAGCTTTAAATGCAGCTATTGTTACTCAATGATGTAAGCTGTTGAAAAACTATTGTGTGACGACTTGTTAAATGAGCTCCCACAGGGGAGCTCTTTTAAAAAAGTCACCACAATCGGTCTTCAACAGCACACAATACTTTTATTATTTTTGTATTATTTCAGCGCCCTAAGGGTTGGACCCTTTCACACTAAATGCAATGCTCTCTATGATACAGAAGTTCATCCGATTTGGAAATCCTCTATTTGAATGAAAAATAAAGCAATAAAGTAATATTGGCTAAGTCTAAGTCAAGAGGGTCTTAAAAATAAAAAAATAATGTGCTGAACAGGCAGTGGCTCAATCGACCCAGATGAGCTACGAACAGTGCTGAAGTCCTGTTTGCGCGAGAGCGCCATCTCTCTGCCAGAAGAGAAGCTGGATGACCTGACTCTGGCCCTGTTTGAGTCTGCGGACAAAGACAACAGCGGCTCCATCACCTTCGAGGAGCTGAAGGCTGAGCTGGAGAGCTTCCCCGAGGTGATGGAGAACCTGACTATAAGGTGTGATCTTTCAAACATTCACATGCGAACATTAACACATAAAAAACTACATGCAGATGTGTACTGTCTCTCTCTCTCTCTCTGGTATTTTAATGTGCTCTCATTATCTTCATTGAGATTGGATTTGTGGCAGATCCTTGCGAGTTGTACGGATTGCGTTTACTCCTGACTTTGACCCGGACACAATGCCAGCCAGACCCTCCAGATGTGCTCTGGACAGATCTGATCACATTCCGATCACAGTCTGTTTACACCCTCCATTAATCTGCGATTTTCCTTATCGAGATAACTTATCCGGATACAGATCGCATTTTAATATCAAGTGTAAATGGGGTGTCTCTCTGACATGCTCACATACAGCATATACACATGAATACGTGTGTGTGTTTACACTGTAATACACGTTTGCCTGCGCACTCGTATGTACTGTATGTGCACACTCAACCTTTCTGTTCTTGGTCCCGTTTTATTTGTCGCCTCTCTCTACATTTGTCTTTCCTACAGAGCATTTATATCTGTCTCTCACACCAGGTGCACATTATGTGATGACTGTGATACACATACACCTCTGGTGACTGAAAATATTGGAAATTGGGCATCTCAGTTTATTCTAATTTTCCTGCAATTTTTCCTCTTATACGTCACTACACTCGTGCGTTACATGCTCTCTGCTCTCTGCTGATACAATGGAACTTTTCTGGCCATATGGTGACTGCAAGTGTCCTGGCCTTCCTGCTAACTCTGCGGGCATCTCCGTCAGTGCTGCCAACTGGCTGAAGCCACCGGTTTCGGAGCAGAAGAAGAGGCACAGGCCTCGGTACCTGACCCCTGCGTACTGGCACAACAACAGCCGCAAGCTTCTCTTCCTGTGTTCCTACACCGGCCTCAACGTGCTGCTGTTCGCTGTGGCTGCGCTTCAGCACGCGCCCGGGGGACCCTGGCTCATGGTGGCCAAGGGCTGCGGACAGTGCCTCAACTTCAACTGCACTTTCATCCTGGTAAGTGTGGGGGGGGGGGTGACGCAAGCCATGCCTGAGGGCCTCTGGTGAAATGTGCTTCTGAGCTGCAATTAGTGCATGCAATCCTGAATTATTCTCCATGTAGCACACAATGTGTGCGGGCGAAGGCTAAAATAAACTTACTGCAGAGTCCTGGCTTACAAAAGGCCTGTTCGCTCTCTGCCTGCTTTCTGGATGTGATGCTGTCATTGGGCACTGTTTGCCTGTAGTTCCTGCTTATGCTAAAGCAGTTTGGGCTCAAAATGCATAATATGAATAGAAATATATAATACTATTATATTTTGGGCTGTAGGAGGCTTGTTTTATCCCCGAAAGAAAGTTTTCAGGGATATTATGGTTTTGCTTCTGCCAGCCCTGCCGCTGCCGCTGCAGATCCTTCAAAGTACGCAACAACTCGTTTTAGTTGGAATTGCCCTGAAATTTGTGTGTTCATTCCTGGCGCATAGTGGACGAAACCTATCATGTTGTCTGACCCTACGATCTTTCCAGTGGTGCCACTACCAGGTCAAACTTCACATTTCCAACTGCAATAACTCAGATAGTATTGATAGGAATCGTGTCACACATATTGTGATTGTTTCTGGGGCAGAAGGACGGTATGCTGTGATGTTGGTCACCTTATGATCTTAATAATAATGCTGGTACAAGGCGAAAATTTTCATTTTTTATATTGCAGTTACTTGACAGTTTTTATGGGAATCATATGAAACATGCTGTGTTCATCCCTGGTGCAGAGAGAATGAACATTGGTATTTTATCTGACCTTTCTGTAGCGCCACCACCTGTTCAAATTTTATATTTTCAAATGCACTAACTCAGTATTGATGGGAATCAAGTCACATTTCTTTTGTTTACTTCGAGCACAGAGAGAAGGCATGTCATCGATGTTAGTCAGTCTAAGACTTTTGTAATAGCGCCACCATCTGGCCAAATTTTTAAAACTATAATAACTCAACCAATAACTTTAATTGCAATTATGTCAAATTTCCTTTAAACATTCCTGGTGCATAGAGGAGGACGTTATTGATTGTTGTGGATCGGCAACGTTTCCTGACGCACTACAGCTCGGCCAAGTTTGACGATTCCCAGAGCAATAACTCAAAAAGTTTTGATTGCATTCATGTCACTCTTCTTGTAATTGTTCCTGGTGCGCAGAGAACAGGTGCTATTGACATGGGTGACCTTATGACCAAAATGTGCAGCGAACATTCCTGGTGCCCGGAATAGTTTTCCTGTTGATTTAATGGGCCCTAAATTTTTTCTTGTTGCGTATCCTCTAGGCCAAACTATGAACTATGCCTTTGGAGAGAATGCTATCCTTTCGGGGATTGACCCTGCTGTCATCTACCGACAGCATTTGGCCGTTTTTTTTTTTTTTTTTTTTTGGGCATTGGATGATGCAAGGACTGTGTAATTCAGAAAAGATTGCTCATACTTTTAGACCTGGGAATGCTACAGGTCTGCATAAGCTGTCTGAATGAATGTCTGTAATGAGCTGAGAGTGAATCACTGAATGGAAACTTCCCATGATGCAGTGGGTGAAGGAATCTGAGTGTTTCTGTGATGACTCCTTGCTAGTACACCTTTGGGTGCAGGTACTGTGTTAATGATTGTCACTGTTTGCGTATTTACCAACTATTTCCTTGGTAACTATGGGTTCATGCGCTGAATTTCCATTTTAACTTCGTGCTCTGGTTCAGAACATGTCTGTGTACATTGAGCCTGCAGAGGCTCTAAGTGTCACTATAGTAAACACCTCTGCAGTAAATGAAGGATTCTGTGGTAACTGTGTGTGCAAGTACTGAATATTTCTTTGGTAATGTGAGTGCAGATACTATACACTTCTCAGTGTGCAGGTCCTGAATATTTCTATGGTAATGTGAGTGCAGGTGCTATACATTTCTGTATGTCAGGTCCTAAATGTGTCTATAGTAATGTGACTCTAGGTACTATACATTTTTGTGTGCAGGTCCTGAATGTTTCTATGGTAATGTGAGTGCAGGTGCTATACATTTCTGTATGTCAGGTCCTAAATGTGTCTATAGTAATGTGACTCTGGGTACTATACATTTTTGTGTGCAGGTCCTGAATGTTTCTATGGTAATTTGAGTGCAGGCTGTAATGTGGAGAAAAAAAGAAGCCACTAGATGGCAGTATTGACTTTTTTTGTTAAGCCTGTCTGGAGCGAGGTTTTGCGCATGTCCTGGGCATGTCTGAGAGGGGAAAGTCCCAGAGAATTGAAAAAAGTCTAAAAGGTGGGTGGGGTCTGCAAAAGAGTATATAAGGAGAAAAATTGAGAGAGTAAAGTAGTAGGAGAAATTGCAAGGAGAAGGATACATTTGACCAGACCTGTCACTCTTTTTAAGACCTGTGAAGCTCTTTTTGTGGATTTTTGCCTGAGTTTTGCCTGTCCCAGAACATCGCACCATAGCAACCCCATCTCAATCACAAAGGGACTGTAACTATCTCATTTTTTTCTTTTGTATTTCAATCTTGGTCAGTTTTTGTTTTATTAAATCTGTTAAAGTTTTACAATTTTGTCTGTCATCCCTTGCTGTCTGAAAACAAATTGGGGCCATAACAAGGTACTATACATTTCTGTATGTGCAGGTCCTAAATGTGTCTGTAGTAATGTGACTCTAGGTACTATACATTTTTGTGTTCAGGTCCTGAATGTTTCTATGGTAATGTGAGTGCAAGTACTATACATTTCTGTATATGCACGTCCTGAATGTTTCTATGGTAATGTGTGTGCAGGTCCTGATGCTGCGGCACTGTCTCACCTGGCTCAGAGCCACATGGGTGGTGCGGGTCCTCCCACTGGACCAGAACATCCTGCTGCATCAGATAGTCGGCTATGTCATTTTATGCTTGACTGTCGTGCACACGGCATCTCACGTCATGAACTTCGGTAATGTAGTAACACGCTGGCTCAGTCTTACTCACTCATATGCATTTCAATCATTCATCTGGAATTTGAATTTGAAAGAAGGAAGAAAGTGTCTAAAGATGGACTCACGGTGTTATCAGTAGATGCTTGAACAATTGAACACTGAAAACCGTGGGGCTTTAATTCCTGCTTGATTCATATAAAGCCGAGTAGTACTCAGTAAAACTTCATTGAAAAGTGTCCAGTGACATTTTTAATTTGAGGGTATTTTCATCTTTATGGAGTGAATTATATTACCCCTCGACCCTATGTGACTGCCCAAATAATTATGTACTGCCTTGTACATCAGATGCTAGATAGCCAAAGTAAGTCAAGTCTTATCATTCAGTGTTTTATGTTCATCATCTATGTATGAGTAATTGTCATTGAAATGATAATTTCTTGCCATTTTAAAAATTCCATGCAAAATAATTATAATCATGTTCCCTGGTCCTCAGTCGGGGTAGAATTCTGCAGCTGCTAGAGGTGTGTAATGGCGGTCTGTTATCCCGGCCCAGTGTCTGTAGTGTCCTGTCTTCAGTCAGGCAATCCCAAAGAGAGGGGGGTCACCGGCTGTGGGAGTACCTGCTGACCACGCGGCCGGGGATTGGCTGGGTGGGTGGAACAGCCTCCATCACGGGTGTTGTCCTACAGCTGATCATCTGCCTCATGGTCGTGTGCTCCAGCACCTTCGTCCGCCGCAGTGGCCACTTTGAGGTGAGCACCTGCGGCTGCCATGGGAGCCAACTGTGCTCCTCTCACCCTGTGTCTGGTCTTGACCAAGGCCCTTTACTCAAACATCCACCAGGCTGGAGGTTTTCAAATACAGTCTGTTCCACCAGCCAGAAGCTTGCTTAAGCCCCTGTGACACTGCGCTGTTTAACGATTCCGTCTGAAAAACGAAGGTGTATTGGACTTTATTGGACTTTTTTATTTGATTTTCAGCTGGTTTTAGGACGTATCTAGACATTGACAGACGGCGCCAGCCGTTTCAAACTTTGGCCATGTTCAAAATTTCCAACGGCCAGCTTTGGGTAGCGATTGGCAGTTCTCATATGTTACTCTGGTGGTTTTTTTTTTTACGTTTTCACTGTTACTCCAGCAGAATCTTACTGGTTTTTAGACTTTTATGGCTGTTGGGCAGCTGGACAGCTTGTCCGCCTCCAGCCACGGAACCGCTGGGGCATCTGAGTCTGAAGATTCCTCCCTGGGAGGAGGAGAGGGAGGGTTCTGTGCTCGCCTGGCTGGGCTTTTGCTCTACTACCCTTGACTGTAGTAGCCCTTCTCTTTGCTGGCATGATGAAATGAAGTGTGATAGTATTCCAAAATAATAGTATACCGAGATAATAGTAATCCAAATATAATTTCAAAAGAGCGATGTGGACCGTCCAGGAGCTATGATTGTTGTGATGAGGCGATGGACGGAGCTTGGCATTTTATAAAACGAAAACCCAAGGTTGATAGACGTAATTCAGACGTTTTTCAGCCTTTTCGTTTGTTACTCATACTCAGACGGTACTCAGGCGTCCGATGTTCCGTAAGCTGGGCTCAATTAAGACGTCACTCATACTTAAGCAGACGTTTCTCAGATGTATTTAAATGTTACTCATGCTGTTCTATGTACTGTCCATAGCAAAAAAAATTTGAATTTGCCGCCGTATGGCACCGTCTGACGAAAATATTTAGACAGAGGAAGACAGAATTGTTAAAAGGCGCAGTGAGCAACAAACCTAAAATTTATATGTAACTTTCATATGACATGACCAAGAGTACAAGATTTTGTCTATTACATAACTGAATTACTCAATTTAATGGAAAGCAAATGTAATTTCCCTTTGGACTTGTTGTATGTTAGCACTGCATCGCACTACTTAATCAGTTACTGAGTCACACACATTCGCAGCTGAATTCAGTGAACTGGGTAGCTAGCTAATGTTAGCTGGGTAGCTAACAAACTAATGTGAAAAAGTTTTGCCTTAACGCTTTCAAGCTAAGTAACGTGAACATGGTAATGTAAATGGAGCTTTACTAGCTTGCTACAGCGCTGAGCCATACCAATTTAGCCAACATTACACTCGGTACTCAGTCTGGCTAAGTATTAATATGAGTATTATCTGGCTAAGCATTAGCATGACGTAATGCAAAGTGATTTTTTTGTCCCACGCTCTCAGACAATGAAATGTTCGCAAAAATATCTCATGAGCTGCGCTATAGGAAAAGTACTGCAGTTATATGATACATAGTATTACCAGCTGAGTGCATACTGAGGGTCATCGCTGTTCTGCCCCGCCTTAGTTAACCTTAGAAACCCTTCTTTTGACTGAGTACTTGTAATTTACAGCTCATTATCCACCATCATCATAATTCAGTTGGTCTACTGGCTATGTGCAGTGTAGCAGTCTAGTAAGCCCCTAACAACTTAATTTTGTTGCCAAGGAATTGCTGTACTGTCATGGTTTGGAAGCATTGAGAGCTTCAGTGTCAGTGTCATATTTGCACTTTAGCCGGTAAGGTCTCAAACAGAGTATTTTTAAGGACCTTAGTTGCATATTTGAGGTTTAGTGGTAGTAAGAAAGGGAATCTTTGTTTTATTTTCCCTTTTCTTTTCGTACCCTCAAGCTCGGCTGCTTTCTACCTCGGACGACTTCCAGGTCCGTTGGTAGCGCGAGTCTCACTTTTTTTATTCTTTTCTCTCCGTTCTCAGCTGTTTTTGCCTTTTAATTCTGGCCGCTGCTTTTGACATCCAATATTCAACACCCATCACATGTACAATCACTGCTGCTGGGCACTTTATGTAGGATCAAAAGAAAGGGCATTAAAACCTTGGTAACACAAAGGATCTTTATTGGGTTACTAAGGGCCCGTAGATACCATAATGTATAAATGGTCCTAATAACAGTGCTCCCCCTGTAGGACACCTTATCTAGTTCAGGGATCATCTAAAGTTTACTGAAGTATTCAAAGGCAGCTGAGATCGTCTGGTTTTCCACCCTCTCTTTAACAGGGGGTCAGTTGTAACTGCAGTCTGGCTTATGTGTTGGATGAACTAGGAAGACAAGAAAACTACTAGTATTGTATTAGGATCTGAGGACAGGCGTAATGGCCCCTGGGGTCTCCTGTGCTCTCATCCTCATCACTCCCCCCCCCTCCATTTATCCCCTGTTCCTTCATGGCCCCTCCTGTGGTGTTGGGGGCCCTGAGCATCATCACGGATTCAACAGAGCCCTTAGCAGACAAGGTTAGTTGACCATGTTAACGTCCACTTTTATTGCATGTTTCTCTGCCGGACAGGTTTTCTACTGGTCTCACCTGCTGTACGTCTGGACATGGGCCCTGCTAGTGGTCCACTGTGCCAATTTTTGGAAGTGGTTTGTCGCTCCTGGAGTGATCTTCCTGCTTGAGAAGCTGGTGGGCATAGCAGTGTCACGCATGGGTGGTCTCTACATTGTAGAGGTCAACCTGCTGCCATCAAAGGTGACCTTTTAATGTACTGGCGCCAATCACTTTCAATGTAGCTCTATTCAATTTGAAAACTTTTCCCTGTATGAAGGTCAGAAAATTCAACAACTATGTTTCAAGTGTGACTGGTGAGGGTGTCACAAACGCAAGACTACGATTGGCTAAAATAATCACTGAGAACACATGAATCTACCCATTTGACATTTTGCATATAAATAATATATTGCCTGCGGGCTCCCAGGCCATCATGAGGAGAAGCCGCTACATGCTTGTTTTCCGACTGTGATTTTAAGGTCACTCACCTGGTGATCAAGCGACCACAGTTTTTCCACTTCAAGCCAGGAGACTATGTCTACCTTAACATCCCAGCAATTGCCAAGTATGAGTGGCACCCCTTCACCATCAGCAGCGCACCAGAGCAGTCAGGTACTGCCCCTGAGCGCCGACATCAGCTGCACACTGGCGCCATCACGCCTCATACATCATCCTTGTGCTCCATCTATCACGTGCAGCTCGTGTTCTGCACTCAAACGTGATGGTCAACTCTACTCTTAACACCAACAGTTCTGCTTCTCTACTGGTGAAGCTGTAGTCATTAGGGAATCTTGTGTTTATGACCTGAGGTGTAGCTCCAATCACCATATTAAAACTCATGAGTTTGCGGAGCAGTAAAATCTCCCACCTTCCCCTTGTTCACAGACACAATGTGGCTTCATATCCGCTCCATGGGCCAGTGGACTAACCGTCTGTACGAGTACTTCAGACAGTCGGAGACGCAGGAGGTCAGCAGTAAGCGGCTCAGCGCCAGCCTGCGGGACCGACGGTGCCAGACGAAGAAAAAGCAGGTTCATTATTCTCTTCCCTCCGTCATCAGTGTTTCTGCTTTCATCTCTTTTTCTGCGAGAGGATGTGTTTAAAAGATTTTAGGTAATATCAGTCTCTCTTAGTCCCTGATGTTTGTTTCGTTTGTCAAATATAGTGAGAGTTTTCAGCGTTATCGCGCCTATATAGCACGTTTCCCAGGTGCCCCCATTCCCTCTGAATGTGTCTGTTGGCTCGCGGCATCGGCCAGTGTGATGATCTGTGATGGGACTGTCAACATCACACCCTTCAGGATGACCTGTTCAACTCTCTGAGTTGTAATGGGACTGTGGCCTCTAATAAAGACGACTCCATCGAGCTGACCTCATATCGACCGAGCGGAGCCCCGCCTGTCCCCCAGGAGTCCCACGCTGACCAGCTGGCCCTGGCTGAGCGTGGAGACGTCGCCCAGGTGAGAGAGGTGAGTTCAAACACCCACCTGGTCTGCCCTGGGCTCAGGATGCCGCACTGAGGAGGGAGCAGCAGTGTGATTCTCTGGCCTTTCCTGAGCACGTTCGCCTCCCCTGACCCTGTAAGCCAATGCCAGAAGACCTCAGTAAACATGCACTTTCTGCCATCTCCCAACGCCAATGACCTACTCCACTCCCTTACCGACCTTTTGTTAAACAGCTCTCGAAAACGTTTGACTCCTTTGTGTGAGATTTCTACAGCTGCAGCAGAATCCAGCCAGACAGTGTTTACATTCGCATCTGAATCATTACTTTGATAGAATGCATACTCTTATTATTGCTAAAGTCCATAATTATCCCCCGATTGCATAACACCTATACCTGGTAGGATGTTTTGATGGTTGAGACTGATTGTAGGGGTAGGTACTGTGCATTACTCATCAATATCCCACCTGCACTGCTGCTCTCCGCTGCTATGAAATGGGTTATATTGTGGTCTTCCAGATAAATTAATGTTATTTAAACCCACAGATCTCCGCAAAGCTGAGCGACAACCATCGATTTTGCAGCATAAAGGTAAGGATTGCTTTAATATGCCTATTATTTAAATGTACTTAGAGTTTCTCAAATCCCAGGTACTGACTGGGAGTTTTTAACCCAGTAAAATCTGCAAAGCCATTCATGGGTTTGTCAAATGCAGCTGCTTTATTGAAACCCGTGGAACATGGTTTCATTTCAAGTTGAGATCACTTGGTTTCAAAAGATGCAAAATATGTTCCGCTGAATTACTGGGAAATGTATATGAAATGACTTAAAATATCTAGATATGTTTTTTTCTGATGTAATGGTAAAAAATATGGCAAAAACTTTGCATTCTGGGTTTGAATATTTTATTCAATATTAGCGCGATGTAGCTTCATTGCAGTGCTGCAACCAGCAGATACAGAATATGTGCATGATGTTGTCTTAGATTATAGAAAAAAAGCCTTTTCTAACTTTGAACCTACTCAAGGGGAATTTCAAGTAAAAAGCAGAGTTCAAAGGGTTAAAAATACACTTCTCAAGTCAGCTCAGAGACAACTATTTAATTGTAACACTGGCAACAAAAAACAAACAAACATATTCACCACTTGTATAAATATATATGTTTTATTTGAATATGAATGTATCTCAAAAGATGTAAGTAAAGTGATTTTGGATCTTCAGTAAACGTGTGCACTGGTAGAGAGAGCTTTTGATAAAACTGCATTTTGTCACCGCTGTGTCTCTCAGTGTTATGTGGATGGCCCTTATGGTACCCCTACCAGACAGATCTTTGCTTCTGAGCACGCTGTTCTGATTGGAGCCGGCATTGGAATCACGCCTTTTGCCTCTATCCTTCAGAGCATCATGTATCGGTGAGTTAGGGGTCCAGGGTCACTTTGCCTGAGTAGCACTGATGAAACATACTGAAAAGGCCCCGTCAAACTCATGCCAGCACTGAGACAACTGTTTCAACCATTCTAAGCTTTTTTTAGAAGTTCTGAGACATGTCATCATATTCTCCCTGTAAAAGTCAGGATCCAGAAGGTAGCATAAAATGTGCCACTTATAGAGAATGGTTGTCATGGTAGCAAACTAGGATGAGAGAACTGATGCACAGCATTTTCAGTTTCATTTTGTCCCCAAAACGGTGTAGTGACATGCAAGTCTAAATGCAACAGACTGGGGGCGCTGTTTCATTCACTGCATTTGATTATTGTACACCGTTCCACAGGTTAAGTCTTAGAAAATGAAATATCAAAAGATGCTGTCAAAGTCATGTTCAAATTGTTTGAAAATTGCATATTAATCTTAACTGTGACTTAAATATTGCTTGCATTAATGGAAAATTAAGTTACATTGTTTATATTGTGTGTTGATTTTCAAATTTAAATTAACATTTGAATATTGTCCTCTGTTCATTGGGGTGCGACTTTGAAAATCTAAGACCAAAATAATAATCCATTTTCTTTTTAACGTGGTCACTGAATGCCCACAGGAATACATTAAAGAGAAAATTCAATTTGGATAATTTTATTTCTGTACAAAAATTTACTCCGATTACACTTGGGCCTTGTTTCTTCCAAGCGTTCCGGTTCAGTTCAGTTTGTTACACATTTCGTTATTTTGTTATTTTTGCATTTCCATAGTCAAAAGTTGTCAATGGTCCCAAAACAACCATTCCAACTGGTTTATTGTTCATCTTCTGTTGGGGTACCTCACGCACTGACTCGATTCTAACAGGTGGAGCTCGACACACTGTGGCCCATTGATTGGTCATGAGAGAATCGAGAGCTGGATGGAGCAGTGAGAAATTAAAACCTGTTCTGGCTTGTTCCTCAGCGCATGGCGAACAGCAGCTTCAAGTTCTCGTCCGTTTTTTAATCCCCTTCCTTTGATTCACAAGTTTCCCAGCAGCTGGAATAAGCCGTCGGCCGTTAAACACAGAGCTTCTTACTTAATGCAACTGCAGCAATGTGATAGAGAATTCAATTCTGAAAAATATTTCATTCACTTTACAAGAAAAGATAAACTACTTTGTTTATTTCTGTTTGCTTTTAGCACATCTTGCACTTTGACCATCACATCATGATTGTAGTATAATTACATCAAAGAAAACAAAGATTAGCAAGAAGTATCCGCAGCTTAATAATGTTGTTTAAAATGCAGTTTTGCGTTGAGATGATGTTTTATTTCTCCTGTTCTTTAATGGAGACAGATGGTCATGTCTGAGCGTTTCCAGAGATTACTGATCATTGAAAATGGGTCAAAACCAGCCTTGAGTGTCAAGGAATGTTCTTTACTTCCTTAATTTTTATCTCAGCAGCCACCTCTATTCACCTTTACTGTTCAAACCTGTGCAATATTTTTAACCCAAACTATGTGAAAGAATTCTGTCTGCAGCTGAAACACGAGCCAGAGCCAGGGTTTAGGTTCCCTAGAAAAGAATACAGTAAAAATGCGGCAATATACGTATAGAATTATTGTGCTATTATGGATTGCATTTTCACTTCAAGTTAACATTATCACTTTCATGTAGTCCCCATAGACTTCCATAATGTCATGAATATCAGCACTGATGAAACACACTGAGAGTGTACACTGTACTCATGCCAGCACTGATACAACACAAAGATTACAGGTCCCCAGATATGTCAGATATATTATATGGACAACATGCCGAGACCGCACACTGCAAACATTTTAAAACTGATGCAACATGCTGAGACTGCAAGCGGCAGACAAAACAGGCTGGTAGTTTGTTCACAGTGAGGAAAAAACAATTAGGAAGAAAAGTCCTGCTTTTTTACGAGAGATTTTGATGGTGATTTTCAGGACCACGTACTGATCGTCTGGGATTGGCCGCATGTGTAACAGTGTCCTCCCTCAGTCGAAGCCACTATAACCGAAATCGTCAAATCACACCTCTTCCGGCCCGAGAACTGCCGATGCTGCACTCTCTCTTTACCAGGGAATCGCCGTCTGGCAAATCGGAAAAACTCATCATTCAGTTGATTTTTTTTAATTAACCGAGAGAAATGAAATCCAGGGCAGTATGTGGATTTGAGATCCATATTTGGTGATCCTTGCACTATTGGCATCGGTTCCACTGCACTGGACAAGTTGTACAGTAACAGTATCTTTTTACTGCGTCCCCATGATAATCAACAGGACTTTATGCTCTGATAAGTGTTAATGCGTGAACTCAGGGCAAGACTCCAAACATCAGCACTTACAGTACATCACAGAGACTGGCTCAAAATCAAAGTTCAACCATATGAAGGTTTTCAATTTCAGTTTTAAGAATAATGATCATTTTTCCAAAAACATGACTTTTCAGCAAATGAAAGAGACATTTTCATTGTTATGATAGAGCATGCAGTGCCCTGAAAAAGCACTTCCCCCGTCCCAATTTCTTCTCTTTTATTTATACAGCGCCTTTCTCAGACCCGAGGTCACTTTACAATGGACACAAACAGCAAATAAAATATGAAGATTAAACCTATAAAAGCATATAATATGCATAAACATTGAGTAAAAACACAACACAAGTAATCGGTCAGGTGTAAAAATCAATCGCCAGGCAGCATCCAGTAGTGCTGCCCAATCAGAAGGTGGTAAGATTATGTTAGGAGTGAGTAATAGTGTTGGGCAAAAAGATGTGTCTTGAGTTGATTTTTAAACAATGTTAGGCTTGTAGGTTTCAAGGAGGTGCTGGGGTGAGGTGTTACATAGTTTTGGACCGATGCTGACAGAAGTCATAATGCAGGTTTTGGAGGACTGTTTGTGCAGTGAGCTGTTGTCTCTGGCTGCAGGTATCGCATGCGGAAGCAGAATTGCCCGAACTGCAGCTATTCGTGGTGTGAGACCATCAAAGACAGCGAGATGAAGCTTCGGAAGGTAGTACTGCGGGGCCTTTATGAGGGGAGGGGAGTGTCCCAATATTACGCTTCAGTTTGTTTCATCTGGGGTCTCCTCCTAGGTGGACTTTATCTGGATCAACAGAGACCAGAAGTCTTTCGAATGGTTTGTGAGTCTCCTGACCAAACTAGAGATGGATCAAGCAGATTCTGAACCAGAGGGTGAGAGAGAGAGAGAGAGAGAGAGGGTGTGTGTGTGTGCACTTGTGTATACGTATGCCTGTATGTGTGTGCGCATGCATATGTGTGTGTGTGTGTGTGCATGCGTGTGTGTGTGTGATGGATAGAGATATAAAGAAAAACAGAGAGGTTGATGTGGGATAATTTATATTCCATTATATATTGAAATTAAAATATTTCCTTTTTTTACTTTCATCTCACTTGAGTCCTATATTGTATATTTTAAAAAGCATCAGTTGAGTTAACAGACAGAGGGATCAATTGGTCTGTTTCCTGTAAGTGTGTGTTGAAGCCTTCATCATCACTCGTGTCCAGGCTTATGTGTGTGTGTGTATGTGTGTGTGTGTGTGTGTGTGTGTGTTTTCTCGATCTTTAGGCCGATTCTTGGAGATGCACATGTACATGACCTCAGCGCTGAGTAAAAATGACATGAAGGCCATCGGCCTGCAGATGGCTCTGGACCTGCTGGCCAAAAAAGAGATGCGAGACTCGATTACAGGGCTGAGAACCCGCACCCAGCCGGGGAGGCCTGAGTGGGGCAAGGTGGGCCAAAATATACCATTTTGTGTGTTTTATATTTCCACTCCGCAAGCCCTGTACTGGGAGCACCACGTTAATACAAGGCCCTCACTTTGCTGTCAGAACAGCATCAGTTCTTCTCGGCTTAGATTCTTCAACGTGTTGGAAACATTCATTTGAGATTCTGGTCCATGTTGACTTGATTGCATCACGTAATTTTGTGGATTTGTCAGGTGCCCATTCATACAAACCTACCACCTGATTACATCGCAAAGGGGCCGTGCTGGATTCAGATTCAGTGACTTTGGAAGTTAAAGAAGTGCACTGAAAACGTCTTTAATGTTCACAAAACCAGTTAGAGACAACCTTTGCTTTGTGACATGGTGCACGATCGCTGGTCGCAGCTGTTAGGACTTGATGGATTGTGGCCATGAGGGGACGGTCAGCAACAATTCTCTGATTGGCTGTGGTCTTCAAACGATGAATGATAGGTGAGTGTGTGGAGAAAACATTCCTACACTCTTACACCAGAACCATCAGCACAAACTGTTGGGACCGTGGATACAGGCCGTTCTTGCGAAGTTCTGACCCCAGCGTCTGTGTCACAGCAGAAATCATGAATTATCAGGAGAAACAACATTTTTACAATCTTCAGCTGTTAAGTGTTTGTCCTTCAGTCTCTGCTCCCCTCCTGCTGTGGCCTGTACATCTCTGGGTCCGATGTGTCGTGCCTCTTGAATGCTTTTATCCTCATATCAGTCGTAAAACGCGGTTGTCTTAGTTGCCAAAGCCCTTCTGTCAGCGTGAGCCAGTCTGTGCAATCTTTTCTAACTCCTCTCATTAAAAAGGCATTCCTATCTCCAGTACTGCCGCTCGCTGAATGGTCTTTGTTTTTTTGTTTGTTATATTGTGTCAACTCAAGAGACAGCTGTCCTTGAAAATCAAGAAAACTCAAACCAGGCCATTTGGCAGCTAAAACCTTCCATGGTCAAGTCACTGAGAAAATAACACAACCAATAAATAACTCGCATACTGCAGGACTTCAATGACCCCCCACTGTATTAATTACACCTACGTGACATTTCGAGCACAGAAGTTGTACTCAAAACGTCACATAGGTGTAATAAATAAGCGGATATTGGGGCCCTGCAGTGTGCAAGTTATTTATTTCTTTTGTTTTTGACCCATTTTTGTCTCAGCACCTGCCCCTCCTGGTTTTGAATGTGCACATTTTTTTCTAGTACTCTAGTCACTGAGATCATATTTTGTCCCCCATTCTAATGCTTGATGTTAACCTTAATAAAACTTCTGACCAGTACCTACATGATCATTTGCAATATACTGCTGCCACATGATTATCTGTTTGAGTTATTGCATGAAAAAGCAGGTGTGCAGCTGATCCTAGTGAAATTCTTATGTGTAGATGTACGGTATGTCAGCAAATATTGTAAACCTGAACTGCAGTATCATATCTATCCACAAGAGGGCATCTATGCATTATGGTCTATGGTCTGTGCTTTGTGTCTTCAAGCGGTTTTAATTAACACAGCATTGTTTGCGCCAATCCTAAATGGAGGAATTTGTTGTGGATTCAGACATACACTTTATCTATTGAATAAAGCTACACAATTTCTGTCTTCAGAGTAGCAATAATGCAGAAAAAAGAGTCAGTTGCTTGTAAACTACTCAGTATTATGACATAACAGCTCAAACATGACCCTCAGGTGTTCCAGAAGATATCGGAAGAGAATAAGGGCAGAGTTCATGTGTTCTACTGCGGCTCCCCGGCCCTCGCCAAAGTCATCAAGGCCCACTGTGAGAAATTCGGCTTCAAGTTCTACAAGGAGAACTTCTAGGAGAGTCCAGGCTATTGAATCTTCGGCTCCTCCTGAAGAATGAGCTCGAAACCCTCACTGCGTCTGCTGCTATTGGCTGTGCAAACACACTCTGCACTGCTTCATCCTGACCTGTGTCTTTGCCCAAACCCAATGGACGACCGACACATTGCCATTGCAGTGCGCTATAAATAGTAAGCAATGATGTTGAACTACTTACTTCGAATTGAACAAATTGTTTTGGTTGCATGTTATGGCGTTATCTCGGTGTAACATTGTGTCGTTGTGGAATAGGGTAAATTGTCCCTTAAAATTAAGGAATACTGAACATTTGTGGTCCACAATAATTCTTTTTTTACATTCTGTAGTTCCTGTCCTCTGGGGGCAAAAAGGCAAATTGTCCCAGCTGTGTCCGTCGAAATGACAAAAGCACTAACTCCGTGTTTGTGATTTATTTCAAGAGCTTAGAATTCTGTAAGTCATTGAAATTTGTTCATTTTTTCAAGTATTAGTATACTTGAGTAAGTATTAGTTGAGTTCTGTCTTTTATGTTGTAAATACATTTACTGTGAGATTCATTATCACCCTCTGCACCACGGCCAGGGATCGGCCAAGATATTTTTTTTGTGGATCATTGGCAATGTTGTTGGTTTTGCATGTGCTCTTGCAAAAGATCTTAGTAAAACAAGGATTTTGAATACTCTTTGGGAATCTTAGTTTGTGTGTAACTACTCAGCAACAAAAGTTTCTGTGACACCATTTATGTGTATGTTATAAATGACACACAAAGATCTCAATGCAATCAATATGTTTATTTAACAGGAGAAACACTGACTTTTCAGTGCCAACGTCACTCAAAACGAAAAATGTCATTTTCATGCGTCATGAAGCACTTGTCTGACGTCTAACCAATTGTGACCTTCACACTTCAATACCGGGTGTGACTTCCTCGTGCCATGATGCAAGCAACGCATCTCCGGCGCATGGACCGACTCAGATGTGCCAGAAATTGCTGTGGGATGTCATTCCAAATCTGACGTAGACGTTGTCGCAATTCCTGGAGTGTAGCTGGCGGGTTATCCAACCGCCTCAAACGTCGATCCATCTCGTCCCAAAGATGCTCGATTGGGGACATGTCTGGGGATCTGGCTGGCCATGGCAGGACATTGACATGTTGTTGCATCAGATACTGCTGTACAATCCTTGCAACGTGTGGTCTGGCGTTATCATGTTGCAGCGTTATTCCGGGACCATGTTGCATCAAAAACGGTACCACCAATGGCCGTAGCACTTCATCGCGATATCTTTGACCTGTCAGATTTCCATCAATAAACAAGCAAATCTGTTCTGTTTCTAGCCGTGATCCCTCCCCAAATCATGACACTACCACCTCCAAAACGATCAAATTCCTGAACACAGTTGTTGGCATAACGTTCTCCACGTCGACGGTATACACGTAAACGACCATCACATCGGTTAAGCATGAATCTTGATTCATCAGTGAAGAGTACAAGATCCCACTGACGTTGGATCCACCGTCGATGTTGTTGTGCCCACTGTAGACGCAGTTGTCGGTGTTGTACTGTGAGTATTGGACGTCTTGCTGGCCGACGTGGGACAATGCCAAAATGACGGAGACGGCGACGGATTGTCTGTGCAGACAGTCGCCTCAAACCAGGTATCGTTCTTGCAGTTATGGTTGCAGGTTGGAATCGATTTCGGAGATGGGTTGTTCGAATCCAGTTGTCCTGTCTGGGAGTGGTTACTCGTGGACGGCCGCTGCGAGGACGGTCTCTGACATGTCTTGTCTGCTGATGACGCTGCCATAAGTTCCAAATGGTGTTTCGGTGGACATTCAGGCGATGAGCAACTTCCCTCTGCGAGGTTCCGGATTCAATCATCCCAATGGCCCTCCACCGATCATTTTCAGACAGTCTTGGCATTTAGAGGGTAGAGTTCCTGATCCGAAATGGCTGTGTTTTCGATAAGTGATGCTTCCGTCGTTCATCAGGCACAATGTGAACATTCCAAAAATTCTCCTCTTTTATTGCCATCCACAAGCATGATTTACGCACATTTTCACGTGCAAAGTCATTTCCTCGCATTTTCATGATTTCCATTTCAATGTTGTGTTTACGTGTACTGTTTCAGTCTGATATCACCATGTATGACAATTTCATAATTGCGTCATGAAAAATAATTAACAATATTGGTGTCCCCCAGTGAGACCCCAGTGAGAAGCCTGGGTCTACGGCTGGAAACTCCAGTGCTGAATCTCACCAAATTCCAAATCGAGATTGCATTGACGTAAAGCGACAATGCATGGACGGAAAGCAATAGTGGAAAGACAATAGAGAGGATATGACCGCTGACATTGTTTGCATTGTTATCATTCTATTTTTTTTCTTCCTTCTCTTGGTGTCATTGCTGTTCTGTTGTGTCTGTTGTCATTTTTACAATTCTCTAGTTTTCACAGTTGTATTCTTTCAGATCTTATTATTTCACTCACAATTATGTGTGTATGCAAACATGTATATGGCACTGCGTGTGCAGATGTATACATGGATGGGTATATTTGTATGTATGTATGTAGATGTATATGCGTGCATGTATATATAAATGTATATACATGTGTGTATGTATATGTACGAGGTATCTATATATGTATTTAGGTATGCAATGTATATGTCTTTATAGCTATTGGTGTATGTAGATTGCTCTATGTGTCTATTTGTTTATGTATCACTATCTGTATGCATGTCTATATGTATGTATCTGTGTGTTTGTAGGTCTGTATACATAGGGGTATGTATGTATGTGTAGGTATGTGTGTATATGTATGTAAGTATGTGTATGTATGTTTGCCTATATGCGTATGTAGGTATGCGTATGTGTGTGGGCATGCATGTGGTGTGCATACGTATAGACGTGAGGTATGTTTGTGTATCTATTTATTTGTACATGCTTATGTGTGTATGCTGATAAATTTATCCATGGGGGTATATTACGACCTCACTGCATCATAACTGTTTGTACGGTATGTGACAGAAGATGTAGTTTGTGAAAAATGCGTTCTAAAAGAATGTTGATGTCATTGAAGAGCGTGCATCTGAATTATCAACGAAAACAATGCTTAACTTAGCAGCAGGATACAAGTTTGTGGGATGGTGTTGAGAGATGTCTCAGGTTGAATGAAGTGTCTGTTGAAATGGGGGAAGTGTAGGGAAGGAAGGCAGGGTGGGGGGTCAGAGGTAGACTGTATATCACTGGATATTTGGGAAGGGAAGACACTGGGAAGTGGGAGGGAAGTGGAGGGACAGTACATAATTAGTGTCAGACTTAACTGTTGTCATATTCTGCTTTATATGATTACATTGCCCTGGTTGACGCTTTGGATCAAAGAAGATGTTAAATACAAATCTTTAAACCAAATATG
Organism: Gymnothorax reevesii; assembly: GCA_029721435.1. Taxonomy (NCBI): domain Eukaryota; kingdom Metazoa; phylum Chordata; class Actinopteri; order Anguilliformes; family Muraenidae; genus Gymnothorax; species Gymnothorax reevesii. Next base: position 66,186,158 of record CM056588.1, on the reverse strand, counting down.
GTTGTTGGAGAACTGAGGATAGCTAGCTATAACTGTAATGGTCTTGCAGACCATAAAAAACGACAAACGATTTTCACTTGGCTCAAAGATAAAGGTTACGATATTCTTTGTTTGCAAGAGACGCATTCTATACCTGCAGATGAAGCAGTCTGGGAGCAAGAATGGGGGGGACCAATCTATTTTTCCCACGGTACAAAAAGCTCAAAAGGTGTAATGACACTCTTCCATAACAACCTGAACATTAAAATAACACTTTCTCTCACTGATCCACTGGGAAGATGGACCATCTTAACTGTATTAATTGATGGCAAATATTTTACCATTATTAACATATATGGTCCAAATAATGATGACACAAACTTCTTTGAGATTATCCTAAATAATCTATCAGGTTTGCAAGAGACAAGCAACGTCTTTATCATGGTAGGAGACTACAATACCGTATTAAACCCTGCTTTAGATCGGAAAGGTAATCATAACACAAATTATCACCCACATGCTTTTAAAGGAATTTCAGGTATTATGGATGCCATGGACCTTGTAGATATCTGGAGACTCAGAAATCCAGATCTACGCAGGTATACCTGGAGGAGACAGAATCAAGCTAGTCGTATTGACTATTTCCTGATCTCTTTCTCTTTGGTTGCAAAAGTTAAAACCGCATTAATGGAAGACAAAATAAGATCCGATCACCAACTGATAGGGCTGCACCTATCACTCACCGATTTCCCTAGAGGCCGAGGATACTGGAAATTTAATCAGAGTCTTTTAATGGATAATACTTTTATAACCAAAACAAAAGTTTTCATTACAGACTTCTTCTCAAATAATATAGGTTCAGCAGATCCTCTTATTGTGTGGGATACATTCAAATGTGCCTTTAGAGGGCATGCCATACAATACTCTTCCTTCAAACAAAAGCAGTTTAGGGCAAAAGAGAAAAATCTAGCAAAAGAAATTGAAAAACTTACACGAGATAATGATAACTCTGTTATTATATCTAATGATAGGTTGAACATCTTGGAAGAAAAACAGAATGAACTTGAAGAACTTTTTCAAGAAAGATCAATTAATATATATTTAAAAAATAAAGCTAAATGGATGGAAAAAGGTGAAAAATGCAACAAACATTTTTTAAATCTTCAATATAGAAATGCATCTAAAAAGAACATACAAAAACTACTCACAAATAAGGGTGAAACTCTAGTGACCCCAACAGACATATTAAAAGAAGAAGAAAAATATTTTACGGAACTGTTTTCTTTTCAGACTCCGCCACTGCCTCTAAATGATGCCCACTGCAAAGACTTTTTTCCTGAAAACCATGTTAAGCTTTCAGACATGCAAAGAGAGTCCTGTGAAGGCTTAATATCTGAAGACGAGCTTAGGCAGGTAATTAAGTCATTTCAGCCGGGGAAAACACCTGGCCTCGATGGCATACCAATTGAGGTGTATCAGACTTTTTATGATCAAATTAAAGAACCACTACTTACATGTTTTAACTACTCATATGATAAGGGTGTACTGTCTGAGACCCAACAAAGTGGCCTGATTTCACTGCTATTAAAACAAGAAAGTAGTGGCCAATATAAAGACCCAGTTTATTTAAAAAACTGGAGACCTCTTACACTACAGTGTTGTGATGCCAAAATACTAGCAAAATGTCTTGCCTATCGCATTAAGAATGTTTTATCTGATATTGTTCACAATGACCAGTCTGGATTTCTACAGGGTCGAAATATTGGGGACAATATTAGGCAGCTACTGCAAATTATAGAGAACTATGAAATATCAAAAAAAGACGGTTTAATTTTCGTTGCAGATTTCGAAAAAGCCTTTGATAAGGTTCGTCTGGATTTTATTTATAAATGCCTTGAATATTTTAACTTTGGTGACTCTCTCATAAAATGGGTTAAAGTTATGTACAACAACCTAACATGTAAAATTATAAATCATGGTCATATTTCAGGTGATATTTCACTGTCAAGGGGAGTAAAACAGGGTTGTCCTTTATCACCTTATTTGTTTATAATGGCAATTGAAATACTTGCTATGAAGATTAGATCAAATAAAAATATCAAAGGCTTAGAAATCCAGGGGCTGCATACAAAGGTTTCTATGTATGCAGATGATACTACCTTTCTGTTGACACCTCAGTCCTTATCCTTACAAAGCCTAACACAGGACCTGGATTGTTTTTCCTGCTTATCAGGCTTGAAGCCAAATTATGACAAATGCACAATACTTAGGATCGGTTCTCTGAAAAACACAACATTTACCTTACAGTGTAATTTACCCATAAAGTGGAAGAATGGATCAGTTGATATTCTTGGCATCCATGTTCCTGAAAACATGGATAATCTCTCAGAAGTTAACTTCAATAAAAAACTTGATAAAATAGATAAAATTCTGCAGCCATGGGGAGGGAAATATTTAACACTTTATGGTAAAATCACCTTGATTAATTCCTTAGTGGTGTCTCAATTTCCATACTTGTTTATGACATTATCTTCACCAAGTGAATCATTTTTCAAACAATATGAGAAAAAAATCTTCAAATTTATATGGAGTGGTAAACCAGATAAAGTTAAGCGTGTGTACCTTTACAATGAATATGAATCAGGTGGCCTAAAACTGTTAAATTTAAGAGCTTTGAATCTCTCACTCAAAGCCTCCCTGATTCCAAAGTTTTTTAAAAACCCTGGATGGTTCTCCCGGAGACTATTAGACAATGTACACCCGATTTTTAAAAAGGGACTGTTTCCCTTTCTACATATTAAATGCCCCCAGTTCTCACAATTGAATAAGGAACTGGCCGTCAATCTTTCCCCATTTTTAATGGAAGCCATACAAAGTTGGCTGCAATTTCAATTCTATCCTCCAGAAAATACAGAGGAAATTTTGCAACAAATCATATGGTTCAATTCTAACATCTTGATTGGTAAGAAATTAATTTTTTGGAAAAATATGTTTGATTCTGGCATTATTTTTATAAATGATCTTGTAAATAATGAAGGTAAATTAATGTCATATGAAGAGTTAATTGACATTTATGGCAAGGTTTGCCCTCTACAAAAGTTCAACCAACTGGTTGCCGCCATACCGCTAAAATGGAAAAGAAGAATTGTTCGAGGAAGTAACAAGGAGCTTGTCTGTCGACCATTTATGAAAAACTTTCAGTGGATTGAAAAAACCAGCATAAATGGAATGATATACAAGTTTCACCTTGAATCAAGAAGCCTGAGAGCTAATCCTCACAATATTTTAGATTCTTGGGAGTATATGCTAGATTTCCCAATTCCATGGAACCAGGTCTTCAATTTAATTTACAAAACGACTATAGATTCGTCAATTAGATTTTTTCAGTTTAAATTGATATATAAATTTTTGGCCACTCAAAAGATGCTTCATATTTGGGGAATTGAGGAGTCCAACTTGTGTAGATTTTGTGGCGAAGAGGTTGAGTCAGTGGAACATTTATTTTGGTACTGCCCCTGTGTAGGTCTGTTTTGGACAGGGGTTCAGAGGTGGCTGGCTTTATATTCAAGTAATTTTACACTGGACTTGCCCACCATTCTTCTGGGCAGTCTAAAAAATGACTGCGGAAAAATAGTCAATATTTTAATACTTCTTGGCAAAATTTTCATTTTTAAATCAAAATCTGTGGACGCTCTGAGGATAGAGAGATTCAAAATCTTTGTAAAACATCACAGTAAAATTGAATGTATAATGGCACAAGAGAACAGTAGGTTAAGTGTGTATAAGGATAGATGGAGGGCGCTGAGAGTGGCAGAAGGATGGGAATGAAAATAAGTAATTGTATGAGTACATAATATATGATATGTTGTATGACTATATTTGCTAAAGCATGTATCTTATGTATGTGTGTGTGTCTAGGTACGTTTATGTATGTATATATATATATATATATATCTATATGATGTATGTGTATGTATGTATGCATATGTTTATGTATACATATATATAATTATGATTAATGTAGGTATTGTGTAGGTATGTTCTTAATTTTCACTTCAATTTACTCATCTTTGTGTATGTTTACATTCTAATTTATGTCATTGTCCTTTCACTGTATCATCTGTAAATATGGGTTTAGGGTGTTGTGATGGGAGTAAAAGGGTGGGTGTGGGGTCTTTGAGAAATTTACTGTAATTGATTAAATTCAGTAGGCCCCCAAAATGGGGGGGGTGGTGGAGGGATTTAAAAAAAAAAAAAAAAAAAAAAAAAAACAATATTGGTGTCACAGAAACTTTTGTTGCTGAGTATATTTGCATTGATGCTCTCAGTGCATGGCAATTTGAGATATTATTTCCATGTAGTAACATGAATTCGTCACAAGAGGGCATCTTCTAATAGGAAAAGGATAAAACGCCTCAATTTTTGTTAATGCTGTAGATTCTGTCTACTACAGCGTGACTATGAATTACTCTTCTGGAACATTCCTCCCTGTCATTCAGCATTTTCAAGCTTTCAAGCGCTGAATAAATAATGAATGAGCAAAATATGGAAAATATTTAAATGTCATTTGATTCATTCTATGACTTCCACTTGAGTGGTTCACTGGTAAATGTCACCTCTCTCTGGCTTAACATATGAGATAAAGTTTGCGCAGTCGGCAGCCTCTCCTCACAAGTGCTGGGCCCTGCAAGCGCAGTCTTACCCGCAGGTTTACTGGCTCTCAATTAACATCTGTGCCCTTTTTTTGATGCCGACGGGGAATACGTCAGATCTGCGAGGGTTTCAACTACAGAGCTTTCTGAAAGATTAGTTAATACGAGTAATTTCTGAAGAGGGGAGATCGATTCGGGCTGTTTGCGCAGCACGCAATGATGCGGTCGTAACGATCTCACTGAGACCAGTCATTTGTATTGTTTACAGCGCTGTGTCTCTGGAGTGTAAAGGGGGAAGGGGAGGGTGACTTCAGCGCTTTATTGGGTACGACTGCAGTGAGCCGAGTGCTGATTGTTGACAGCTCAGAATGTACTTTCTCTTGGCTGGATGGGCATACTGGTTGTATGATTGTGATGTTCACGGATAAAATGTGAAAACTGTGAAAATTATTTGCTGTTTGAGGGTGTGCGCATCATCACCAGAGGAAATGACTTTGCTCCCCTGTGGCCCACACACCCAAACAGGGACACACACTTACACACCCGCGTGCTGCACATCTTCGCCATCTTAATTTACCCATTGAAAGGAATGTGCCGAAGGTGCTCACGCGATTTGTCTCACCAATGACCAGTGTGGGAGCGAGTGTTCTGCAGAACTAATACTGTTGGGAGCGAGTGTTCTGCAAAACTAATACTGTTGGGAGCGAGTGTTCTGCAAAACTAATACTGTCGTTGAATGGCTCACCTGGGTGGAGTAACTCGGAGCCCAAATGGCCTCTCTGCTGATGGAACCCATTTCTCAGTATCAGCGACCTTCATGCAGCGCTGAGACAGAGCTAAACAGAACTGCGAATTGCACATCACAGGTAGTGAGGAGCTGACATCACCAGAGCATCACACAATCACAGCTCCTCACTCCTCTGAGCTCCACAGCGGGCCCAACATGGCCTTGAAATACCAGGATATATTGTTTCTGCAAGGCCAGATATAAAGTTTGTTCTACAACAACTTTGGTGCCAATTTCTGAACCCGTAAGGTTATAGTTCACGACAGTCGACACAACTCAAAAAGTACAAACACAATGCACTTCACAACTTTAAACCTTTTTTAGCCCTTAAATGCCCCCTGTGTCAAATTTGTCACACGATTTTGGGAGTTGTCAGAACCACTGACCCCACATAAATTTTGCAACCTAATGCCATAGTGACATATTTAGACCATCAGTGCTGCCATCTGATGCATAAAAGTGGAACTCACACTACACAGGCTTCACCAGCTGACCTTTCCAATATGGCTGCCCCCATGGTGGAATCTACATGATAGATCAGCACCCATTCATGCCTGGATAAAGTAGACAAACAGGTAAACTAATGAAAAATAAGCTCTGCCTAATACTTCAGCTATATGTGAACTACCAAAACAATGATGGACAAAAGTTCTCTTTATATCCTAGAGGCTTAGCGTTACATTTATGTTACGAAACTAAAATGAGGTCAAAGGTCACCAAAAATTAAAAATTGCAATGGGGTTGTTATTAGCCCCTCCCCAGGACATATTAACAGAATACATAGATTTTTCTTTCAGCTTTTACTATAGTTGGGCATTTAAGGGTTATTAGCACAAATACATTGAACAGAAACTTTAAATAATTTGTTTGCTGAATAAGCAACTAGTTCAGAACGGTACAACTTAACCTATATATGTATTTTCATTTCAAAACATGACACAAATTGCCTATGATATGATGGTCTTAATTTCATTACTGTCCACTGTTCTGTAACAGTATTCCATGTTCAGGTCATAAATGTTTTTTGATTAATAAAAGCTGTATATTGACACCAATCAATTTGGATCATGACCTAATTTTATGGGTGTAAAATTATGATCAGCCATCATCTGATACAGCTCCATGGTCCTTTATGCTTTTCCAAATGATGTTCTCAGATTTACCAGTGCATATGCCGGCCCTTTCCTTGCCTTTTCCAATATTGACAGCTTGCAACTGATGATTTATTTCAAATTTTGGCAATAGTATGAAAGGTCCTCAATATATGGCGAAAGAGAGTATCCTGGCTGAGGACGAGGGGTTGATCGCCATTATTCTGTTTTATTTTTTTCTGCATTAGAGGAAGACAGCAGTTAATTCTTCTTCCAATTTCTAGCAAGAATTATGCATTGTTATGACTCAGACAAACCAGTGTTATTGCTGCATTTAACAAAAAACTGTTTTTGCTCAATTATTCTGCTTTTCTCTTATCCCATCTATTTACAACCACCAAAGGAGCCATACCGAATTATAAATCAAGTATTTTTTATGGCAAGGAATTATAAAAAAACAACAAAGCAATGCAGCAGAATTGTTATACTGTGTGTGGGTGTTCTGGTGTGATGTTTCTATATTCCAATACTCCAAGACACATGCTGAAAAGTAAGCTTTCTTCACGGCTATTGTTATGGCCCCAATTTGTTATTACATTTATAACACAACAGCAACAGCAAGGGATGACAAACACAGTTTTAACAACTAAAACACATTTAATTTTTAACAAAGACAAAGACTAATAACAACCTACAACTAAAGACCAAGATTGATAAATAAGAAAAAACAGAAATAATTACAGTCCCTTTTTGGTGGGGTGGCTTGGTGATGTCCTGGATGAAGAAAATGCTCAAACACAGGCAAAGAAATCCACAAAAGAAACGTCACAGGTCTTGAACAGAATGGCAGGTCTGGTCATCTTCTTGCAATTTCTCCTACTACTCTACTGTCTCAATTTTTTTCCTTATATACTCTTTTGCAGACCCCACCCACATTTAGACCTCTTTTTTTTACTTTTCTGAGACTTGCCCCAGACATGTCCAGGACATGTCTAAACATGACTCCAGTCTGAGCTTAACAAAAAAAGGTAAATACTGCCATCTAGTGGCCTACATTCACATTACACTATCTATATACAATTCAAGGGTTTGAACACAAACTACATCCTGACAGTTTTGAGTGGAGTGTCTAAAGCTTTGAAATTGAGTACAAACACATATGATTAGTACCGCAGTCAATGCAAAAAATTTTTATGTTGCAATTATATACTGAAACACAGTGAAAACGCAATGCCTATTTTTTTAAATCATAGCTGATTTTTTGAAGCCATCAAAATTACCACAAAAGAAATATAGTAGTATGAAGGTTAAAAGCTGGAATTTGTGCAAGTCCAGGTTCAAACCCATTTTGTGTGTCTGTCAGGGGATCACATTTCCAAAACAGAATTTTTGTCATGTCATTAGCAGCAGGTTGAATTCATCACTTGAATGACATGCAGCACAAAGCCAGACATTAGACGCATAGAAGACACAGCGGTTCAGTGTCAGTGTCAGTGTCAGTGTCAGTGTCAGGACACCACGGCTTACAGATCAGCAGAGGGAGTGAGCTCTGGGGATGCTGCTTAGGAGGAAATCTCAGAGAGCAGTTGCCCGCCAGTTCAGGGTCAGTACATCCACCATTAACAGACTGGAGCATCGCTACCAACAGACAGGAAGCGCTCACGACCGCCCACGACCAGGGAAACTTCCGGTTATGATGGCACGTCAGGACTGACACATCCAGAGGATCCATCTGAGGAATCAGTTCCAGACAGCAACAGACACGGCTTGGAACACGAGAGGACACCACAGACGCCCCATCCATGCCACGACTGTGATTCAGCGACTGCGAGCTATGGAGTTAAGGTGCCGAAGGCCGTATCAAGGCAACATCATGACACAACGTCACAGAGACTACAGACTACAGTTTTCTCAATGTCATCATCTTCGGCCGCCACAAGTCTTCCATTGTTGGGTTTTTCAGATGAATCAAGGTTCTGGGTGTCATTTGCCAACAGTCAACAACGGGTGTACAGGAGCCAATATGAATGTCATCAAGACGGGTGTTCTGGAGAGAAATAGGTTCGGTGGGGGTAGAGTGATGGTCTGGGCTGCCATTAATGCGAAATTTGAGAGTGAACTTGTTGTGATTCGTGGAGGTCTAACGGCACAGCGATATGAGGAAGACCAGTTCTCCAACCACTATTGAATAACCACTGACAACGATTGCCGTTCATGTTCCAACGCAACAACGCCTGTCCCCATACTGCACGCCTCACCAAACTTTCTCCAACAAGCACGGATCGATGTTCACCCTTAGCCATCCATTTCACCTGATTATAACCCCATTGAACACATATGAGATGAACTGGGTCATCGTGTGCGCCAACCACGCAATATCGCCGAGTTGACAGCAGCACTACAGGAGGAGTGGAGGAACTCCACAGGAAGGAAACTGATAGTGTGTAGAGGGTCTGTGCTTTCAGTGGAATATTGGAAACACTTTTGGAGTTAATGTGATGAAACTTTACAGCGTTATGAACAATTAAGTTCTATTTATATTCGTATTAAAATTGAGTCAAAAAACATTTCCCTTTTGGTTATTAAATATGAGTGTTGTGTTTTCACTGTGTGTCAGTATATATTACAGGTATGGTTGTGTCAGGTACTGGACCGTCACCACAATGTAACAGGCATGCATTACACCAGTAGCATTGACATAATGAGCGATGCCATGTAGGTAATGAGGAACAGTGCATTTTCTTTGCTTGAGGATTGACAGTTCTACATCAAAAAATATTGCATCTGAATTCAGTCATTTCAGTTTGATAAATGTGATCTATCAATTGCACCTGGGAGTGGACTGGGCTTTCACTGGAGCTGCGGGTGACTGTAGGCTCTGCAATATGCATCTTCTGTCAGTGGTTCAAACATCCCATAATGACCATGTGAGAGTCAGGACACAACCCATTCCATTGCTGGTCTTCATCTCAGACAGAATACTCTGCTCAACAGCTAGGGGCAATAGGCTCCAACTTCAACCCCACAGAATCAGATATGTGAAACATTAAACATTTTGAGGACAAACAGCTGACCACATGCAATATATCAGACACACAGAAGGCTGATTTGTCACCCTTTAACAGCTATGACAGCAAGCAAGGCCTTTGTATGCAGGGCAAAGCATTTCACAGTGGTTGCCTTGGTGACAGGATGGTGTAGAATTGGACTGGAATCCATGCAAGACAAGATGACTGTAACACTTGCATTTACTCTCGATCGACTATATCTTTAGATATTACTGACGGAAAATACCCGACCATTTATGATCCCAATTCAGCACATTATTGCAAATTAAAAGGAGAGATCTAAAAAGTTCATTCACTCTATCCTATAAACAAAACACGACAACAAAACTATGTGATATTTCAACTTGTGATTTAAATTGTTTTCTGAGGATATATGCTCATTTTAAATCTGATGACTGTAAAAAAGTTGATGAAGAGGAATTCAGGACTATTAATGATATGCCAAGGCACTATGGTGACTTGAAGTAGGTAATGTTAAACTGGTGAGCTAACTGTGTTAGGCTCCTAAAAGGCCAAGTCACTCTAAAGATCAGACGAGGCTTCACCAATTTTCCAGCAGGGGGATAAGCAGATGCGCCATCACTTATTCTACACATGGGGAAAATGTTCCCCAAAGACAAATCAGCAGTATTTTGCTCATTTCGTCCTCTACAGAGCGTAACATAAGGCCTTCGCCAAAAACCACCTCTGAATACGTACATGATCTATAATTCCTCAGATATCACCGCCTTCAGAACCATTATGTGATAATAAAGGCAGTGGCGGGTGGTGGACGGAAAACTGAGGGCGCGGAAAACATCCCTTGAAACAGATGAGATTAGTGACCCGATTTCAATCATTGTTCTTGGTCAACATGTTAGTTTCCCTTATAATCAAATGTTTAGGCAAATGAATAATAAATCCTATAAAATGTTTAATTCACGTGTCTTAATAGGCAACTCTTTACAAAAAAAACCACTGTGGATTTTCTGCATTAAATTTTGTCACAGCGTAAGCGAGTCATCAAACCTGTGTGTAACGATTTTTAATTATAAAAGATTGAAATACGCTCTTTTTTGTGTGCAACTGGTGTGTTTGATTTCTTGTCTTAATGAAGACAATCAGCTACATCCAAGAGGGGAGAGCTAAAGTGTCTTTTACAGGGAAATTGACTGAAAACAGATCAAGACAAATAAGCAGTGTAAAGACATGTTTTTCGTCCTCCTTGATTTCTGTCCACTGCACGCCACTGATTTAAGGATATCATGACATGGAGTCAGAAATACTTTATTTAAGTAGAAGCCGTTTGGGCTCCTTTGTCTGTCAGCACCATTTGCAGCTGAATCCACTGATGCAGTTTCGAGCTTAACTGTGCAATGGTCAAGCCATATATCAACACTGTCCAAAAGCTCGGCGGAAGCATGTTTTGTGTTCTTGGGATGTCTGGTGTGAATCGCTCTCTTGAGGTCATGCCATAGCATCTCAATCGGGTTGAGGTCAGGGCTCTGACTGGGCGACTCCAGAAGGTGTATTTTCTTCTGTTGAAGCCATCCTGTTGTTGATTTACTTCTGTGCTTTGGGTCATGTCCTGTTGCATCACCCATCTCCTGTTGAGCTTCACTTGGCAGACAGATGGTCTTAAGTTCTCCTGAAAAATGTCTTGATAAACTTGGGAATTCATTTTTCCATCAATAATATCAATCGATAATAGGCAGCAAAGCAGTGTCAAACCGTGATGCCCCTCCGCCATACTTCACAGCTGGGATGAGGTTATGATATTGATTTGCTGCCTTTTTTTCTCCGCACATAGCGTTGTGTGTTTCCTTCCAAACAACTCAACTTTGGCTTCATCTGTCCACAGAATATATAGCCAGTAGTGCTGTGGAACATCCAGGTGCTCTTTTGCAAACTTCAAACGTGCAGCAGTGTTTCTTTGGACTGCAGTGGCTTCCTCCGTGGTGTCCTCCCATGAACTCCATTCTTGTTTAATGTTTTACTTATAGTGGATTAGTCAGCAGAGATGTTAGCATGTGCCAGATATTTCTGTTAGTCTTTAGCTGACACTTTAGGATTCTTCTTCACCTCATTGAGCATTAGCGCTGTGCTCTTGCAGTCATCTTTACAGGAGGGCCACTCCTAGGGAGAGTAACAACAGTGCTGAACTGTCTCCATTGATAGACAATCTGTCTTACTGTGGACTGATGAACATCAAGGCTTTTAGAGAGACTTTCCAGCTTCATGTTAGTCAACAATTCTAAATCGTAGGTCTTCTGAGAGCTCTTTTGTGGGAGGCATGGTTCACATCAGGCAATGCTTCTTGAGGACAGCAGACTCAAAACTGGTGTGTGTTTTTCATAGGGCAGGGCAGCTTTAGCCAACATCTCTAATCTCGTCACATTGATTGGACTCCAGGTTGGCCGACTCCTGACTCCGATTAGCTCTTGGAGAAGTCATTAGCCTGGGGGTTCACATACTTTTACCACCCTGCACTATAAATGTTTTCATGTTGTGTTCAATAAAAACATGAAAACATATAAATCTTTGTGAGGTATTAGTTTTAGAAGACTGTGTTTGTCAATTGTTGTGACTTAGATGAAGATCAGATCACATTTTATGACCAATTTATGCAGAAATCCAGATAATTCCAAAGGGTTCAAATTCTTTTTCTTGCAACTGTAAGTAATATTAGCTACTATAATATTTTATAATTTCCAAAAAAAAGGTGTGATTAAAATTGAGGGACACCCACCTCCTGAAAAAGGGGTTGAAAAAGGGTGACCTCCCACAGGGGGGTAAAAAAGGTAAATATTACTGATGAATTTTAAATGCTACAGAACATTCATTGGTGGCTATAGAAAGCTCATGACAATTTGCATTAGCTGATATTACACAAATCCACATATGTCATCAGATGAGTGTGGAAATGGTACCCGTAAATGTGTGTGTTTTGATATCAGTTTGTAAAAGTAGCATTTTTGAGACCCTAGGAAACCACAATAAAAGGGCTAAAACTACTTTGATTGGCTCCAAAGGGTAGTAAGGTCCTGAAAAATCATGGGGTCAGCTTTATTAATTCCAGAGTCACAGACTTTTAAAAATGGAAAAAAAATGCGAACTTCGCCAACTGAGGTGCCACGCCCGCTTTATTAACCACCTGAAAATCAAAACCAGTGGCTGATTGAACTAATACTTGGTCTTCATTTGACACCTAAAGCAACATTCTATCAAAGTTCGAGGAGAGTCCCTGACTGCCCCCACGGGGGCGCTGCTGACTACATGTGGAATAACCTAAACTGCGTAGCTGCACTGTTATCAGTGCTGTACTGAAGAGGGAGATTTAAATCAGTCTGTCTTGAGTTTATTTACATTTCCTGTGATGATGGAGTTGGGATTGTGGATTTTGTTTTGGGGAAACAGGCTTTAAGCGACACTTTTCTCCTGAGTGTCTAACAATCTCGGCGACAGTCGGCAGACAGAGGCTGGCTCTGGCTTCACAGGCTCTGGCTGACTTATCTTCCTTTCCGCAAACGCTAGATCAGGGGCCTCAATCTTGTTTTGGAAGATCCAGCATGGGAGACAAACCTAATTGATAGAATCTGGTGTTTAATTGCATGGCTGGAGTGAAAACCTGCACCTCACTGACCCCTCTGGTTAAGAGGCCCTGGGCTCAGATTATACCCTATATTTGGGAGCCAAAAGCATCAGTAAACTCCATTTACCATCAAAATTATATTTCAAACATCCACGATCCAATCCACTCATTACTGCTCAGAGTCCTGGGGGTAGTGCTGAGATGACCTCATCAGAAATAGCCAGGAAGGCATCCTGGTCAGTTTATCGATGCAATTTAGAGTTTCTAATTAGCAGGACCTGTATTGCTTTGTATTGTGGAATTAAAGAGGAATACTTAGAGCAAAGGGATGTAAAATGGTAAAAACATACTAATTCAAGATGGAAGGGATTCAAACCTCCAACTATCTCACTGCCATGGCATGTTAGGATCCTTTAGTCCTTCTCTGTGGAGTCAAATGCAGAACGATGAAGAACGTGCTGGCAAGTCCTCTAAAGAGAATGATGGTTTATTATGATGCGCAAGGCAGAGACACACTTGGTACATGGGCTGTCTGTTGTGATCTGTGATTCTGCATGTCATGTTTAAGTTCTGTGCCTGGCTTTGCCATGTTGTTTGATTCTGTTTAGTGACCACTGCATATGTCTGACCGTTCTTTGGATCATGTATTGTGTTTTTTGGTAATTTATATTTCAGGTTTTATTATTATTTCATGCCATGTTTTCATTTTCATGCATTGCAGTTCGTCTACCCTGTCTTGTCTTGTGTAGGTCTTTGCCCACGGTCCCTAGTCTTGCATACCACTCATTCGGGTGATTTATTGGTTTCTGGGTTTTCAATCTTCCTTCATTATCTCATGTTCTTCCTTCCCCTCTCTTTTACTATCTACTAACCATACTAACAGTTGGTTGTTTCCGCTAAATTACTCATCAGTATTAACATTGTATATTTTTACTAACTTACTAACGTGCACTCGGGATTGTATAGCTGCACATACTAATTGACTAACGATCTCTCAGCAGTCGCTCAATTCTAGTCTCCGCCTCCTTGCCTATCCCTAATTATCTCTGCTGCAAGTTTCTGTGGATTTCCACTTATACTTTGTGCTTTCCTTTTCTTTTATCTTGGCACTTTAGTACTCCTTAACCGGAGCTGTTTTGTACTTAGGTTTGTCTTGTGATCCCTGTCTGTGTTTTGGCTACAGCCAAATTCATGTAATTAGTTTATTCCTCATGTGTCTCTCCCTGATCATTGTTACCATTGATTGCACCTGTTCTCCCTGGTCATGTGTTTACCCCGGGTGTGTATATAAGATGTCTGTGTGGTACACTCTCTTGTCAGATCTTTTTCCCTAGTTTTCTTGTGCCACGTTTCTCGCATTGATTTCTCAGTGTTTATCTTTCTGACTGGATTGCCTGACTTTTGATTTTTGCCTCTGTGTTTTTGGATTACTGTTGCATCTGTGTGTTTTGACCATTTTTCTGCCCGACTACAAGATCTATTTGCTGCCCTGGTAACGATTCGGATTACGTCCTGTGGATTCTGGCTTGCTTCTCTGAGAACTATTCCTGTGTACCAGACCCATTTCTGTCCGACTGTGATTGCTGCCCTGGTTTTTGATACTATTTTTGCCCAACTGGATTTTGACTTTTGGATTGTGGACTCAGTACTGTGTTTTTTTTTTTTTTTGCCCTGCGGGGGTCACCCCCCCCCCTCCTTACCAATAAAACAAGCTCTACTGCATTTCCTGGTTCTCTCATCTGGTTCCTGATTGCAGCACAACACTGTCTGCATCAGGCTCATCTCTGCTCCCCTAGTGTGAGCTCTGGCTTAATGTCATTTGTGGTCATGCATATCAAAGCCAGTTGAGCCAAAGGATGGCCAGAGAGGACTACAGCGTTGCGTCCCCCGCTGCAGACCCCTCCAGCGGCCGCACCATGGAAAGCGAACCAGCATACAGGGTATCAGTCTGAGGCACTGAAACAGCTGCCACTGAAGCCTGAAAGCTTATCAGGCCGCAGTACTTTACCTGCCCCACCATAATGCCAACATTTGTATTTATCTCAACTTCTCCACCTTTAATTCTCAGCAGCAAATAAGCTAACACTTTCACTGGGGTTGTGAATGGTGGCTGTAGACTGCTGAAGTCGTGAGGTAGTTGCGGAACGATGCCTTCAATCTTTGGTTGCTAGATCACTTGTTAGGAACTGCAATTGCATGTTTCAGCAAGGTGCTTCATCAATATAGCATTGATAAATATTCAGGAGTATAAATGGACAGTAGGTGGCAGTATGTGAGCCGTATAAGTCAGGGTGAGGACCGCTGTTAAACAGATGAATAATGTAACGGGTCAGAGATTCCCTGATTTCTGCCGTGTCACACAGCGTGATGTATGAGCATCTCCACCCACCGAGGGGCCATTTACTCTAATATAATGCTGTTTTATGCTGACAAGCAAGCAGAGACGCTCTGGGGATCAGTTTTGAAATCTCCAGTCCGATGTGACTGGGCACTGGACCATAACCTACTGGTCACAGTGAAAACACCCTTAAAAGTTTTACTGCAGTGAAATTTCCATGTAGGGTTACAGGAAAAGGACTTTAGGGGGGGGGGACTTATGTCACTCTTCAAACAGAAATTAGTCCGTCTCCAGCTGTGCTGCCCTGGAGCAGGACGGACACTTGATAAGTCCCAATATTCCAGTGGTCTCAGACGAAAGCTCTAAATCCACAGATGGAGTGTGAATTCACTCCATAAACCGCCTCTCAAAGTTTGTGGCGTCTTTCTAAGAATCCTTTGAACTTGTGCCCCGAATGTGAAACTCTACTGTGTTGGAGAGAACACACAACACCAACCTGCGAATGATTTCAGTAGCTTTGAATTATTGGGCGACGGCCTTGAAACTTTCATTGTGTCATGAAATCTGAATGACCTGCCTAGAATAAACTTGCCTCACGTGAGCCTGCAGTGTGAGGACCGCAACGAGATAAATAGAAAGTGACAGAATGCTTTTTAAGCCAATACGAGCCTCAGGAGGATAGATAATGGTCAAATCAATAGCCCAGAGGCACCACTTTTGGTGAGTCACACATGCAACTAAACAAGCGGCACCAGAGAGATTGAGAGCGAGGACATTCAACACAATTCAATGCAATCTCGAATGCTCTTTTTGTTTTTTGTTTTTTCTGAGGATTTTTCAGGTCATTGTTGAAGGGATGCAGTTATTAGCACTGCTTAGCGGCGCATTGTGAGCAATGATTCAGCAGCAAAATCCGTAGCTATTAAGTCACCGGAGGGCTCCTCTAGCGATTTGATAATTCAGCTGCAGCATAATAGCCTTGATCCACATAATAGCATCACGGCTGATTACAGCACAGAGGGGCTTCCAGTCCTTTTCCCCAGCTGGGTACAAATATTCAAATCAGGAATCATCTACCGAGTTACAAAATGTTGCTGTCATTTCAGGATTAGGCAACAACGCTGAGCTTACGATCACAATAAGCACAGTGGTATTCAATCAGCAAACGGTGTTGTCATCATTATGCAGGCTATTAAAATGTACAGTATATGCAGACATAAAGGATCATCAAAGGTTTCCCAGAGACCTGAAAATCCTATTTTTGACTTGTTACATTCTCAGAGATCTGGGCTCACACACAGGCCCCTGGGCGTACGCCAAACCTCACCCTGAGGGGGCCCTGAGGCTGTACTGTTCTTTTTACTGTTAGTCCAAGTAAGTTAGTGATATGCCAGTGGGATGCAGAAGGCCTGTGTTACTATATTAATATTTACATTCCTTACTAATTCCTTCAGGCGCTTACTGACTTCAGTACTTTGCTTTTTAAAACTGCAGTGGTGCTTAGAAACTCTCGGGCACAGATGCACGGGCCTTTCTGAGGGCTGGGTGTGAGAATACCTGAGGAGACCTGTCCCGGACTTGTCCAGCTACCCTATTGATGCAGATACATGACTAAAATGTTGCAACACCTAATGTGAGAAGCTCAAGGCAGAGATAGTGTGTCCCATTGTGACAGACTGCGCCCATTGCTATAATAACTATTCCAGCATCTAATGCAACGTGTACCTCCCTGAGTTCATCTCCCAGTGCAACAGCTAATTACATAGCACAACAAGAAACTACACATAATCACATCCTGCTTTACCGCAGATAGCTGATAAGCGTCGGGGTGATGTCTCCACTGCAAATACTGGGTTGACGTATAGAGCCGAGGCCGTGGCGATTAGTTGGAAAACTCTTCCGCAGGCTGAGCTAAATGAGAGGTGCTGTTGATTATTTCTCTGCAAGCCATACAGAGAAAACTCCCACCTGCCAAATACGTCCGCACCAGCAGTCTGTCTGCTCCTTTCAGCTCGCCTCATAAAGGTTGAAATACTTCCCTGAAGTCGATAAAAAAGAACGTATCCCTCCTTCCATGTTTTATGACTTGGCCCGGTTTCAGTCTGTGTGATTTGCTGCACTGAGCGATTACAACGGTATGTGATTCCATCGTGAACGCAGACGATATTCTCGCAGTCCTGCAGCTATCAAGAAAAGTGACACTCCAGTCTTCTGGGAGAGTCATAATGAATGGGCTACAATAAAAAGGGATTGTGAGGAGGTAAATGTAATGACCACCTTGAGGTATTCATGGGCTTTTTTTGATTTGTATGGCTTCTTGCGTTACATTTTCATGGCCAATGTCAATTTACATAATTTCCATTATCCTTTGGAAAGAGTGGAGCAGACAGACGGCTGCCCCACAATTCCTCTCTCTGACAAGTTCTCACAAAGCGCCCTATAAGTGGAAAAACTCCCCTGATAAATCAGTGTTATGTCAGTTTAAGGTCATTCTAGGGTTAAATATTGAGGTACCCACCGAATAGTGCTCATGTCGATAGATTTATGTGACTCTCAGAAACCCCCAGGCAAGCCTGTTTGAAGGTTATGAGTGACGACTGAGGACCTGAATAAGTTAGCTTGTTGGGAAGTTCACTTGTGAGAGATGTAATCATATAATAGCAACACTTTCATAATCATGTACAGGACAATTACATCAGAAAAAATTACTTCAATTCTTGCCCACGAGGACGCGCTAAAATGTGAGAGAATGCAATGCTTCGTGAACTCTCATACTTTTGTTTAGAGCAGTGAAAAAGCCTCTACACAACATATGGTTCAGGTTAGACACAGTTTTGTAATCCTCCATGCAGCATCAATTGAAAGTAATGAAGGTCAGTTTTTCTCCACAAAGCCTATTGCCAAATGGAGGTCTGGGCCCATAAGGTGCTGTGGCACAGGCTCTAAATCACTGACATGAGCAGGGCATGAAATGGGCTGTATTTAAGGCCGAGGAGTGTGGCCGCAAACACAATCATCCTAGCAAGTGCATCAGGGTGGTTTGACAGTAAGCTGACTGGCACTCTCGTTTTATCTGGGGGCGATTTCTATTTCAAATCTTTCACCTCCCTCCCCTGCGGGACAGTTTGAGAATATCGTGTGACAGAGGTTATTTTTCTTGTGCCAACGCAGCACTGAGCTTCTGAAGAGAGCTACGCCTTCCCAACTCGCCGATAAACAGAGCGCCTGAGTCTTTGCATATGCCTGATTAGGATGTCCTTTTGTAGTGTAAAATGAGAAAGGAGGACGTACTATTACCGCCTCCGCTCACCAATTTACACACACACATACACACACACACACACACACGCACATTTGCATAGTTATTCATGTAAGGACATTGTATTGACTTGCATTCACCCTATACAGCCTTTTTCTTTCTAATCTAATCCTCCAAATATCCTGACTACATTGTGGTTTGTTAAGATTTGGTTTTCAAACGTATGGCTCTACACACACACACAAACACACACACATAACCACAGGTACTCGTTAACACATAAATCTGCGCAAAAAACACTCACGCACTCAATGCACACCCTCCGGCATAAGACATGCATATGTACACTCATGGACCAGGTCACGCAGAAACTCCGGTAACAAATTTGTAACTCCGTTACTGACCAGTTTTTTACCGTTTTCACCCAAAATAAATAAAAAAAAAATACAAAATGAGCTATTTTATTGTTTGAAGTTCTAGGGAGGACCTACGCAAAGCCATTCAAATTGTAACTCTATCTTATTTTTGGAGCTATGATACAAAATGCATCAATTCTGCAGCTCCATTATCGCGTGACCTGGCCCTCATGCTTACACACTGATACACCCATATATTTGTCCACGAACGCAAACTGGGGCCACCCCTGCTTGTAGCTTGGTTTATGCGCAGTGTAGCTGATAGGCTGAATGAAGTGAGCAGGGCTGGTTTGCTAAATAAACCTGAATCTAAAACTGGCAGTTACCTCCACTGGGGCAGGCACTACTCAAAAGGGGTCTTGTAGGCTCTGCATGTCAGCGTGCGCATGGAAACATGCTCAAAAGAACAGAGACAGTGAGAAGAGAGGGGTTCAACCCAATGTTTCAAATGAGATAAAAGAACAACAGTTGTACATGTTGAGGGCTCCTGAAATTAATCCACTCTCTGTGTCTTAACAACTTTTTTTTTAAATTCTTATCACAGGACTTCTCATTTTTCTCTCACAAGTAAAAAATATTGGCTGATTTTAAGTTACCACGTGTTTGAAAAAAAAAGATATTTTCTCTTCCCCAAGGCTTGTCTAGAAATATTTCAAAATTATCACACCTCATTGGCAGAATTTTTGTCTTACTGAGAAAAAAATGGAAAGAAATTGGGGTTTTAAGTCTAAATACAGGATTAAATGCTTGGTTAGACTGACTCATCA